>CM028131.1:1280687500-1280922500 GCA_016271365.2 Neoceratodus forsteri | reverse complement strand
TCAGACTGCAGTCCCTTTATTCCCCAAAATATTCCCTGGTAGTTCCCCGATCACCCTCCAGTATTTCTTTCTTTTTGCATAATCTTTTTATTGTTTTTCAAACATAAAAATTATTATAACAAAGTACATCACAGGTGTATCATTTCATACAAGACTGATATGTAATGGATAAATAACACTCAGTCAATAGCGGGCTTTAATTCACAGCCTATTTCAGGTACACAGCATCCTATAGGCTTAAAAGAGTCCTGGGTGGTAGTGTCCAAAGATAAAGCCCACATGTCTTTGTTGACAAATCGAGAGCATCAGCATTAGAAGTCATACAATATCTCCTGGAATGAATTAAGTAAGCAATAATACCTGACAGGGTGGGCGGTATTGGGCTATACCGGACAGCCCAGGGGCGTAATGGGGTCAGACGCCGCAGGCACTGTTTTTACATATGTTTTAAAATAAATAATTTTTATGTTTGCATGTTGAAACTCTTAGGTGTTTCATTTATTTTTCTATTAAATAGTTCCTCCGCCTGCAAGAATGGAGCTGGTTGTCATGGTTAGCCCCCAAAACACACACACACACACACACACACACACACAGGGCTTAACATTATTAAAATGCTTTGTTTTACTGTTTATTTAATTAATTATGAGTTGGACAATGGTAATATTTTAAAATTATTCAGTCCCTTCAAATATCTTCATCCTGGGACGACGGTCCCTTTACCAAATGCTTGGCTATCACAAATGGAGTGCGAGGGAAGGAAGGCATAAGTAGTTTACTTGACATTCGTGTTTTTTTGGTTTTTTTTTTAACCTCACCTGCTCACTACTGGCAAGAGAAGCAGCTTTGAGGTCAACTGCGTGTTTTAGTGACAGTGCAGCCAGAAGAGATGCAATCGCTGGGAGTGGCGGTGGGGAGCTCTTTCTCTCTCAGTAACCGAGATGTGTGAGTGGTTGGTCTGCAGCAACGGACTATTGCAGCACACATTCCACATGTCACTCCATAGCCCTTCCCCTTTTTTAATTCATTTGTTTGCAGGTGGTGGGTGCTGTATGCGAGTGGGGATTAGCAGCAGCAGTGACGAGGGGAACTTCAACACCGCGCCGAGTGGGACTTGACCGAGGGGAACTGCAACAACAGGACTTTCAGCATCAACCAGACATCAGAGCTGCGAGACAGGACTTAAAATGAACAAAGTTCACCTTGGAGCAGTGTGACCAGACTGCAGAGACTTACTTGTGCAGTGGAGCTACCTAGTAGCACAAGGTATGAGGGACAGCAGAAATAAAGGGGTTTTGTGAGGTTTTCTGCTACAGTTATGAGCATGGGTACAGAGCTGTGGTGCTAACATGAATCTTGCTTAGCGAGACAAAAAAAAAATGGTGGACATTTGAAAACAAAATGAGGGGGTTTTAGCCAATTAGAGACCAGGCTGGGCAGCAAGATTCTGGTGATGGGGTTGGCTGGGCTGGTACTTTCAATAGCCAGGCATCTACTGTCGGATAGATGCCCAGCTAGAGAAGTCCCTTGGCCAATCAGAAGCCTGAAATACTTTTACCCATTTTCTAAGAGTGATACATTAACCAGTGTGTACAAATTAAAATCTGTTATAAAAATACAAAAAAGGTAACAAGAACTTTGTAACCCTGCTATTCAAGAGTTTCATCAATGTGCCATTTAAGCATCTGAGGTGTGATATAACAATAAAAGCATTTTATTAAAACAGGCAAGTGTGTGGTGTGTGATATTTGTGGTTGATTAATTTTATTAAAACTATGCCCCCAAAGCCTTCAGAAAAAATAATTATTTCCTGAGGTGAGAGGGCTATCAAAAGAGGTGACCAGGCTCTTGTGAACATCTCCATTCTCCCTTTCAGCACAAAGGTCATCCGTTCCATAGCTAGTGCGGAAAGAACCAAATTTCTCCACACAGTGGTGGTGGTTGTGTCGCACAGGAGACCCAGGTGTTCAGGATGATCTGCCAGGCCAAAATTAGCAACACCCGTATCCACCATGGGTACAAATACTGCGTCCCACTCCCCTTGCCCTCCAGGTCAAAAAGTAAGGAGAGCGGGGATATCACAATGGGTTTACCCCACATCCCCCCTATCTCTTTCCCTACCTGTGCCCAGTATTTCTGAACTATTGTGCATTCCCAAAAGTAATGTAGGTAGGTTCCCCTCTGTATCAGATACCTTCCACACACTGGGGAGACCTCAGGGTGGAATTTATTCACCCGTACTGGTGGATACAAGAGGTGGTGCAAGAACTTATATTGGGCTTCCTTCAGCCTGTTGCACGACAGTAGGCCCATGTGGGAGCCCATCATCTGGTCCAACGCCTCATCAGTTGTGTGTGTACAGAGATCTTTTTCCCATCTGGATCTACTTAGGCGAGACAGGTCCCCAAAGGACCCCCTATCTATCCTAGCCACCCTTCCGAGTAACCCTTTCTCATCGTTCCTGGCCCCCCTGCATCTCTCTCTCTCTCTCTCTCCCTCCCTCCATGTCCTCTATGGTAGATCCCCTGGTGGGCTCTGCCATAATTTGTGTCCCATAATGTCTGACCTGCAGGTACCGAAATAGGTGTAAGTCTGGAATGTCTAGGCAATGCCTAACCTCACTGAAGGGGTACATGCCCTCTTGACTCCACAAGTCTCCCAGACAATTAATCCCTTTAGTTTTCCAGTTAAATAAGCCTTTATCCTCAAGCCCAGAGAGGAACTCCAGGTTTCTTGCTATGAGGACCAATAAAGTTGTGTCTCCCGTAGCACACTCTCTTTTCTTAATGTGGTTCCAGGCCTTCAGGACCTCAGTGATCATAGGATTGGAGCAAAGCAGCCTTGCATAAGCCTTATCACCTCCCGGTGAGAGGTATGCAGTGAGGCGTACAGGGCAATCCTCTTGCTCCAAATTTATCATCGCTGCAGCCTCCCCCTACAGACCCAATTATGGATGTATCTAAACTGGACTGGCAGAAAATATCCCCGGATGTCCAGGAACCCCATCCCTCCTTTAGACTTAGAGGCTTTAAGTCTGCTTAATGCCATTCTAGGTCTCCGGCCTATCCACAGAAAGCTACTGAAACTCCTATCTAGCTTTTGCAAGTCTCCGGCAGAGGGACTAAAGGGCAGCATCTGCAGGATATATAATATTCTTGGCAGTATGTTCATCTTTATGAGGTTAATTCTTTCCATCCATGATATGGAGAGTCCTAACCATCTATACAAGTCTTCTCGTATTTGTCTAAAAATAGGGGTGTAGTTTAGTCCATATAGAGTATCCAGGTTTCTACCCACTTTTACGCCCAAGTAGGTGAGGCTATGCCTAACCATCTCAGTCCCCAGTCCCATCTTCCCTTAGAAGATTCCTCTGGACCCAAGTACAATATCTCCGATGTATGCCAATTAAGCTTATCCCCAGAGAACGTGGCAAATTCCTGGACCACCTCCAGAAGTGCTGGTACTGAGACCTCAGGGCTAGTTAAATATAACATAAGGTCATCAGCATAAAGGGATAGGCGGTGTTGCAGTCCCTCTTGGGTGGTGACTCCCTGGATTGTCTGGCTCTCCCGTATCTTACAAGCCAAGGGCTCAATAGCCAACGTGAAGAGCAAGGGGGAGAGGGGCAGCCCTGACTTGTGCCTCTGAATAGCTGAAATTCTCTGGAGTGTATGCCATTGACAATAATTCTCGCCATGGGTTTGTCGTATAGGAGTTTCATCAAGTTAATAAAATCTGATCCCATTCCAAATCTCTTCAATACCTCAAAGAGGTGGGCCATTCAATTCTGTCGAAACGCTTTTTCAGCATACCTAGAAAGAATACAGGCTTTGTTTGGGTGTTTTGTGCCCCACCTGATCACATTAAGAAGCTGTCTGATGTTATGGTATGACATCCTTCCTTGGATAAAGCCTGTCTGGTCTGGGTGTATTATCAAAGGGAGCAGTTTTTCCAATCTTAGAGCTAGTACTTTAGCTATAATTTTTCAATCATAATTAAGCAAGGATATGGGTCTGTAGGATGCACAATCCATGCTGTCTGGCTAGAGGATCAAACAAATATTTGCTAGAGAGCACGAGGTGGGCAACCGCCCCCCCCCCCAGCCTCCTTCACCATGTTTCAGTAGCTTATAATACTCTGCCCCAAAGCCATCTAGGCATGCAGCTTTCCCCAGTTTCAACTTAGAAACTGCTTGCTTAATCTCCAACTCAGTTATGTCTGTCCCCAGCGTAGCTGCCTGCCCCTCCATCAGGGACAGGATAGCAACGCTATCCAGGAAAACATTAGTCTTATCTTCCATTCCTTGGCACTCTTCTGTGTATCGTCTGGCATAAAATGCCCAAAAGGCTTCTTGAATTTGTCCCTCATTAGTAGTCAATGTGTTATCTACCTTTCTAATGGAAATAATCTTTTGTGGGGTCCTACCTCCCTTCATCAGGCGAACTAACAGTGAGCCTGGTTTGTTTTCCCATTCGTAGAGCCGCTGTCTGGCGAACAGTAAGTTTTTGTGGGCCAGGCCAGTTAGGGTTTTGTTTAAAGCCTCCCTGGCCACCTTTAGTCTCTGCCTATCCTCATTCCGATCACGCTGCAAAACGTGCAGTTCCAGTTCCTTAATTACTTTCTCTAATTCGGATAATCTGGCTCTCCGTTCCTTTGTTATTTTCACTGTGTAGCTAATTATAGCCCCCCTCATGCTTTTCCCGCCTCCCATATAAACCCCTTTGAGGGGATGGATTCCTTATTATTCTCCAAGTATTCTTCCCAGGCCGATTTCAGGAAAGTGCGGAATTCTTCCCTACACAGGTATGAGGGGAATCTTCACTGGCCCATTTCTCGTTTATTTTCTCCCCCTACTAATTTTAGTTGTACCATTGCATGGTCCGATAGCTTGACAGGACTGTGTGAAACCTCTCTGACCCTGTTAAACAAATCTCTTGCTATAAAAATATAATCAATCCTAGACCAGGAGTAATGGGGATGGAATGAAAAAGTACAGTTATGTAAAAACTTACCATAACAGTAGATCTTCGAGAGAGGCTCTTGCAGTAGGTAATTACATATAGGACTGACGCCGGCCGGCGGCAGGACCCTACGGAAAAATTTCTAGCTAGCAGTCCCTGGCGGGTACCGCCCCTACGTCAAGTGACCGGCATCAGACGACGTCGGTATAAAGGGGCGGTCCCATACGCCCGCCTTCCAGTTCTTTCCCGCCACAGGCCCGGAAGTGAGAGAAGCAGATATTTCCTCAATGGAAAAGGAGCTGAAAAGCCTAGGGGAGGGAGGAGGGAGAGTATTTATCTGCAAGAGCCTCTCGGATCTACTGTTACGGTAAGTTCTACATAACTGTACTATCTTACTTCGACGGCACTCTTGCAGTAGGTAATTACATATAGGACAGAATCCCAAGCAGTCTGGAACAAATGAAAGGCACCGGGAGGAGGAACTACTCCAAGAAGTAGCAAAAGAAACCTTGCAAGCCCCAAGAAAGGAGGCCTTGCAAGACCGCTAACCCGAAGCCTGCTCTACGGCGAGAGACAATGTCCAAACCGTAATGTTTAGTGAAGGTATGGACGGAAGTCCAAGTGGCGGCAGCACAGATGTCTGCCACAGACACGTTCTTGAAACAAACCGCAGAGGTTGCTACTCCACGAGTGGAATGACCTCTGACTTGACCCGGAAGGGTCTTGTTGTACTTGTCATAACAGAAAGTGATGCAATGGGCCAACCATTTTGATAGGCATTGCTTAGAAACAGCATTGCCTTCTCTTTTGTGAGCAAAAGAGACGAACAACTAACCAGTCTTTCTGAGATCCTTCGTCCTATCGGTGTAGTATCTCAGAATCCTGTGAACATCCATGGTATGGAGCAAGTATTCTCCTTGGTTGGAGTACTGCGTGAAAAGGCAGGTAATTCAATAGACTGATTTAAGGTAGATTCCGCTACCACCTCGGAGGAACTTAGGATTCGTGCGAAGAGCTACTCGTTCTTTGTGAAAAATCAGATAAGGGATTTTGCACATCAGGGCCTGGAGCTCGGAAATTCTGCAAGCAGAAGTAATGGCCACCAAGAAGAGCGTCTTCCACGATAAAAACTTCAAGTCTGCGGAAGCCGCAGGCTCAAAGGGAGGAAGGCTAAGTTTCTCGAGGACAAAGTTTAAGTCCCAAGGGGGAGCTGGAGTCCGGACAGGGGACCTGAGATGAAGGACCCCTCTGAGAAAGGTTTGGATACCTCCAGCTGGGCAAATGCCTTACCAGTGAAAGGGACATGGTAGGCTGAAATAGCCACCATATGGACTTTCAAAGAGGAGTGACTGAGACCCAGGTCGAAAAGATGAACTTCACCCAGGCGCTGCCTGACTGACAGCGAGGAAAAGAACTGAAGGCAGGCGTATGGGACCACCCCTTTATACAGATGTCGTCTGACGCCGGTCACCTGACGTGGGGGCGGTCCCCGCCAGGGACTGCTAGCTAGAAATTTTTCCGTGGGGTCTTGCCGCCAGCCGGCATCAGTCCTATATGTAATTACCTACTGCAAGAGCCCTCTCGCAGTAAGATTTCAGGTTACTCACCTGCAACAGGAGTTCTAGGAGTGGTACAGTGCCTTCAGAAAGTATTCACTCCCCTTAGATTTTGTCACATTTTGTTGCGTTACTACCAGAATTTTCAATGCATTGAAATGATTTTTTCCCCCTTGATTCACACAGCATACTCAACAATTTAAAGGGACAAAAAATATTTTTATTGTGTAAAAAACTTTATGAAACAGTAAAAACTGAAAAATCTTGTTTACTTAAGTATTCACCCCCGAGTCAATACTTTGTAGAAGCGCCTTTGGCAGCAATTACAGCTTTGAGTCTTCTTGGGTATGTCTGTATCAGCTTTGCACATCTGGATTTGGAGATTTTCGCCCATTCTTCCTTGCAGATTTTCTCAAGCTCTGTCAAGCTGGATGGGGAGCGTCGTTGAACCGCAATCTTTAAGTCTTTCCACAGATTCTCAATGGGATTCAAGTCTGGGCTTTGGCTGGGCCACTCAAGGACATTCACCTTCTTGTTCTGAAGCCACTCCAGTGTTGCTTTGGCTGTATGCTTGGGGTCATTGTCCTGTTGGAACGTAAATCTTCGCCCCAGTCCAAGGTTTACTGCAGACTGATGCAGGTTCTCCTCAAGAATGTGTCTGTATTTGGCTCCACTCATTGTTCCCTCTATCCTGACAAGTTCCCCAGTCCCTGCCGCTGAAAAGCATCCCCATAACAAGATGATGCCACCACCATGTTTCATGGTAGGGATGGTGTTACACGGGTGATGAGCTGTGTTCGGTTTGCGCCAGGCATAGCGGTTTGCATTCAGGCCAAAGAGTTAAATTTTTGTTTCATCAGACCACAGAATCTTCTGCCACATGGTCTCAGAGTCTGCCACGTGCCTTCTTGCAAACTCCAGGCATGCTATTTGTGTTCTTTTCTCAGGAGAGGCTTCCGTCTAGCCACTCTCCCAAAGAGACTACATCAGTGAAGTGCAGCAGAGATTGTTGTCCTCTGGACAGGTTCTCCCATCTCAGCCATGGAACTCTGTAGTTCTGTCAGGGTGGTCATTGGGTTCTTGGTCACTTCCCTGACCAAGGTCCTTCTTGCCTGGTTGCTCAGTTTGGGAGGACGGCCTGCTCTAGGAAGAGTCTGGGTGGTTCCATAATCTTTCCATTTCCTAATGATGGACTTGACTGTGCTCCTGGGAACTTTCAACACCCTAGAAATGTTTTTATACCACTCCCCAGATCTATGCCTCCTCACAATTCTATCACGGAGTTCTACGGACAGCTCCTTGGTCTTCATGGTAGAGTTTCTGCTCTGACATGCACTGTCAACAGTGGGACCTTATATAGACAGGTGTATTTCCTCTGAAATCATGTCAACCATTTGAACTGACCACAGGTGGACTCCATTCAAGTTTTAGAGTGATCTCACAAGAAAATTGGATGCACCTGAGCTCAATTTGGAGTGTCATAGCAAAGGGGGTGAATACTTATCAAATCAAGACATTTCCGATTTTTTATTTTAAATTACATGTACAAAAAATTCCAGAAGTTTCATTTCACTTTGACATTATAGAGTAATTTGTGTAGATATGTGACAAAAAAATCCCATATAAATGTATTTTAATTTGAGTTTGCAACATCACAAAATGTGGCAAAATCCAAGGCGGGTGAATACTTTCTGAAGGCACTGTATATGTTGTTCATCCACACTGTCTGGCAGGTTCCTTACCGCTTTAAATTTTTATTTATTTAGTTTTTGTTAACCGGGTAAGTGCACTAGCCAGCAAGTGACCGTTTTCAGGCACGACCCGGGAGGTAAAATTACAGAACATAACGATACAGTAAGGATAACGAAAATACATGATGCACAGAAATACAGGAAGATACATATGGCAGGATACAATGCATGACAAAGGAAAATACAAGGCAAAATACATTTCAAGGACATTTTCCATTGAGCGCATACATAAAGTGCATTGAAGGACCTAGGAAAGGGGAGAGGATAGGTGTAGGGGTAAGCCAGAAACAAGATGGAAAATGACAAAAGGGGGAAGGTGAGGAGGTGAGGAAAGGATAGAGGGAAGGATAGAGGGGCAAGGGGCCAAAACGGGGGGGCTAAAGAAATGGCTAAGAATATAAGGACAGAGAGGCGGTGGCAGGAATAGGGAGGTAGGAGGGAGTAGAGGAGGGATGGCCAGGAGAGGGGAGGGAGGGGAGTGAGGGTTAAAAGAAAGCCGGCAAATACGGCAGTGGCGATACAAGGTTCCAACCTGCGGCGAGTCGTTGGAGCCGAAAGACGGCAAGCGGAGAAAGGGTGACAGGGGTTGCGGCAAAGACGGCAACAGCGGCAAAAGGTGCAGAATGCGGCTGGGCTGGTGGAACCATGAGACGGCAGGGCAAGGGTGATGATGCGGTAAGAGGAGGAGAGAAGGAAGAGTTACGGCAGTAGCGGAAAAGGTAACAACGCCAAACCAAGCCAGTGGAACCGAGAGCGGCAGGGCAGGGAAGAAGAGGTCGGTGGGAGGAGGTAAGTTTGACGGCAAGTGGAGGTAACGAGGACAATGCTCAGCTGGGAGGGTGGGACGGCGAACGGGCAGGGGTGACTCAGGAGAGGTAAAGGCGAGGCAAGCAAGCAGAGAAAGGAAGGGGAGGAGGGGAGGGGAAAGGAGAGTGCAGGAGATGTGGTCGGGGGAGAGAGGAGCAGGGAGTTGAGTGAAGGAAGGCTGAGAGGTGAGGGAGAAGAGAACAGGGATCAAGGGAAGCCAAGTGGTGGCGGAAGTAAACAACAACTTGTAAATGGCAAAAGCTAATATTTGGCATACAGTCAAACAGATTCAAGCAGCAATTATAGTAAAACACCACATAAAACAACCATTGGGAAAGGCACAAGTGCTAGCAATAAGGAAGTGGGAAAACAGGTTAAGAGCAAGGGATCAGGTAGGATCAAAGCAAACACATTTGTCCAAAGCAGTAAGAAAAGTCCTGAGTTTGCCCTTAAAAGTTGCTGAGTAGGGACATCCCTTAGTTCCTGAGGCAGCAGGTTCCACAGGTGAGAGCAGCATAATGGAAGGAGCCCATGCCCTTTTTCGTCCGACAGAGGGGATGGATAATAAGGTCTGATCTGCAGATCTAAGGTTCCGTGAGAATAGCTGGTCTAAGAGTTCTGATAGGATAGCAGGTTTGGATGTCCTTATGATGGTATCTGATAGATTGTACAGGTAGTATTGTCTGGTAGAGGAGGGAGAGCCAGCCAAGGTCTTGATATAGTTGGCAGTGATGCTGCAGTCGAGGTGCTGGTTGCATACATTATTGAAAGTAGTGTCCCACAGATGCAGTGCAGATTTATTGGCCAGAGACAGAATGGGACAACCATATGTAAGGGTTGGCAACAGTATACCTCTAGCTACTGCCAGTTTAGCAGCAGGGGTAAGGAGGTAGTTGGTTCTGGTAGCCCCTAACTTGCAATTGACTGACTTGCAAGTATCCTGGATGTGTGTTTTAGGTCCAAGGTTTGGTCGAGGTGGATGCCCAGGTAACGGAAAGAAGTGACAGGTTCTAGTGGGTTCCATCAATGTCAGGAACAGAGATAGTGAAGGACATGATCTGAGCTTGTGAGTGGAGCCAAATAGCATGACTTTGGTTTTGTTTGTGTTTAAAACAAGGCGTTGAGAGTTCAGCCAGTGTTGTACAGAGTGAAAATCAGCAGTGAGGCAGCATTCAGTTCCAGAGCGTTGTCAGAGTGAGCATAAGCGACCAGGTCATCCGCGATACAGCAGTGAGTGACCAGTGGTTACCATCTCTGGGAGATTATTTCACTTAATAATGAAAATAGAAGAGGGCCAAGTATGGAACCCTGAGGGACACCAATGTTGATGACAGCACTGTCTGAAATCGCTGAATTAAACTTCACAGCCTGGGTTCTGTTGGTGAGGTAGCTTTTAAACCAGGTAGTTGCTGGAAGGGAGAAGGTACTGAGGGTAGAGAGTAGTAATGTATGATCAACCAGGTCGAAAGCTTTGGTTAAGTCAATGAAGACTGCCCCTGTTAACTTCCCTCTATCCATGTTTGTGACAATGTCAGAAGAGAATTTTACAAGTGCAGTCATGGTGCTGTGATGCTTTCTAAAGCCATGTTGGGCTGGACTGAGCAGATTGAAGTTCTCAATGTATTCTGTGATTTGTGTTGATACTATTTTTTCCAGGATTTTGTTCAGGACAGACAAAATAGCAATAGGCCGGTAGTTAGATGTGTAATTTTTGCTACCTTTCTTAAATACTGGATGATTCTGGCTGCTTTCCAGACTTCAGGGACAACGCCATTGGCGAGAGAGGGTGAATATTCTTGCTAGGGGCCAGAGATGTAGTGAGAAGCCATTTTAGTAGCCTTGGTTCCAAGCCATGGAGCCAGTGCTGGTGTTGTCAGAGAGGCCTCTGAGCAGCTTGAGAACTTGATGCCTAGACACTGCCCTGAAGTAGAAGGGGTTAGGTAGGTTAGATGGTTAGCCAGGTGCTGGAGAAGTTAGGTTGCGAGGCAGGAGATTGTGATTGAAGGGAAGCTGTGTAGGCAGATAAGTCCAAAACTGTTGATTAAATGCATTAGCAATTGTGGTAGAGTCATTGCAGTGTACGCCATGTAGAACCATATCAGAGGGAGTGACATCTTTGTAGATCCTAAGTAGGATTTAATGTGACCCCAAAACTTCTGAGGTCATGGGAGGAATTAACCAGCAGGTTTTGGCAGTATTTACTTTGGCCTGCCTGATGCACCTTTGCAGTCATTTCTGTATTGCTTATACAGAATGAGATCAGGCTGAAGTCCAGTCTGTTTGTATCTCCTCCACTGCTTGTCTCTGACTTAACTTGTGCAGAAGGTCTTTTTTCAGCCATCTAGAGTGCCGGCCTCTAACTCTCCTTTTGGCTTTTGGGACGTGCTTCTTTTGAACATTTCCAAACTTGGTTAGAAATGAGTTGAGGGCAGTATCAACATTGGTAGTGGTGAAAATGTCAGTCCAGTCAATACAGGAAATATCCAATAGGAAGGCTTGTTTATCCAGGGCAGCATAGTTCGTAAAAGTGATCAGTCGTGGTTGAGGAGGAGGTGGTGGACAGTAGCGCCAGTGACAGAGTGTAGGGGAATGATCAGTAATTGAATCAGCCAACACTGAAGCACTTGAGACATGGTCCGTCTATTAGTGAGGATCCAGTCAAGTAGTGACCCTGAGTGAGAGTCGTAGCTCTGGTACAGTCTGTAATAATTTGATGGAGATTGTACTTCTGGATCAGAGATGCAAGAATATTGTGCTGTGGACCCAGCCAGTTAAGGTTCAGGTCCCCAAGCAGGAGTGCCTCATTTGATTTTGTATTCTGAGAGACATACTGTAGTAGGTTCTGAAGACCACTCAGCCCACTGGTTGGTGGGTTGTATACACACTACGATGTGCAGCAGTTTCGAACCCAGTGCCAGGGTAGCATGCAGCATTTCAAGGTATGAGGAATCAGGGCAGGGTAGGATGTTGAGGGACAGATTTTTATAAATAACGCAACCCCCTTAGACCCAGCACGGTCTTCTCCAGAGAATATTATACCCAGGTATAAGACATGAAGCATCAGGTACAGAAGGCTTCAGCCAAGTTTCTGAGAGGCATAATATGTCAGGGGCAATCAGTTTAGTCCAGGTTTCGAGCTCAGCCAGGTGATTCGTGAGGCTTCAAATATTCATATGGGCTATCACCAGTCCCTTTTTTGTGCCAGCCATTGTGGGGGGTAAGGTGCAAACTTTAGGGCCAAGGTTGGGTTCAATATCTCCAGCTAGCATAAGGAGCCGCCGGGCCAGGTGAATAAGTACTTTAGCAGAAAGAATGCCTAGCGGGCATTCTTCAAAATGGTTGTTGGATAGATAGCCCTTAGAGACAAGTACATTAAGAGTTGCTTTCAATTCAAAATGTTTGATACCTGGTGGTTAAGTCAAAAGCTAAAAGAAATAATCAACAGCTGAGGTCCACGGTCATAGAATGTGTTAGAATTCCTGAAAGGGATGAACTCTGCCTGTACATATGCAGGATGTGAAATCTTTTGTCTGTATGTCTTTGTCATTCAAAGAGGTCTTGAAAAGCCCAACTACAGATCATGGGTCAGGTCAGATGAAATGTGGATTCAAGCAAGGCCCAGTGTCACTGAATTTGTCAGACTTCCTTGCTTCACTTATGTTTTTTTGGGACACCTTCCAACAAGTTGATTTTAAAATGATTTTAAAATGAAAAATGCAGATACCTGGTAATGATGCTTTGTAGAAATCCAGTCCAGGAGACTTTCAAGGATGTAGTGAGCAAGAATGGTGTAGTTACTCCAACCAGAAAACCATGTAAATCCACAAAAACTAAGCTACAGACACAGACAAACACAGGCAGCCACCACACAGTAATGACTACTCTCAGTAATGACTACTCTTGCCAGAAGGTTTTCAAGCTGGCTCCTCCCCATGACGCCAGATCTAACCCACTGGAAGCCAGGTTGCGCGTCAAAGACGGGGAGGTCGGATGGGTCGTGTGGATGAACAACATATACCACTCCTAGAACTCCTGTTACAGGTGAGTAACCTGTATTTCTAGGGACGTGAATATGTTATTCAATCCACACTGTCTGGCAGACTCCTATCAATTCTCCGGGAGGAGGGAGGCAAGGCGCGCACTCCCTACTTAGGGAAAAAGGACTGGAGAACCGAGGTCCCAAAACCAGCATCCCGGCGTGACTCAGGGTCAATTTGGTAATGGGAAATAAAGATGTGTGCCGACTTCCAGGTAGCAGCCCTGCAGATTTCCTGGATAGGGACGTCCCTAGAAGCAGCCACCGAAGCAGCGGTATGGCGGGTAGAATGAGCTCTTATCCCTCTGGATGGCTCCATGCCCGCCAACCTATAGCAGAGATCTATGCAGGAGGTGACCCACCTGCTTTTCGTCCGCTTGGCTGCAGGTCTGCCAGGTGCGGCTTCAGCAGAGGTGACAAACAGCTGGCGAACCTCTCCCCAAACTTCAGCCATTCGCTCCTTATAATAAGAGAGCGCTCTTCTAGGGTCCAAATTATGGAGCCAATATTCGGCCTCCACGGTGTGACTGGGGAAGAACGCGAGCAGAGTCAACACCTCATTCAGGTGAAACTCCGACACCACCTTCGGAAGGAATTTCAGGTGGGGGCGAAGGACAACCTTGTCCCTGTGAAAGACCAGATAAGGCGACTCTATGAAAAGCGCCTGGAGCTCTCCCATCCTTCTGGCTGATGTGATAACCACCAAGAAGGCAGTCTTCCACGACAGGTGGGAGATATCGCACCTGTGCATTGGTTCGAATGGCTTGCCCATGAGCTTAGCCAATACCAGCAGTAGATCCCACAGAGGTGGAGGTTCTAGCACCAGAGAGGATATGTGATCAAGGCCTTTGAAAAAGCGCCCGATCACCTTCTCCTGCGCCACCGACTGCTTGCCGCCCACGCCCGGTAAGCAGAGATGGCTGCCAGGTGCACCTTAAGGGTCGTCAACCGAAGCCCTAGCTGAGAAAGGGACCACAGGTAGTCCAGAATGCTAGCCAAGGAACAGGAAGAGGGGTCCAACCCCTTGTCCTGACACCAAATGGAGAATTTCTTCCATTTGAAGGCATAGCACTTTCTGGTCAACTCCTTACGGGACGCCTCAACAATGTTGAGGACCTCGTCGGAAAGACTCAAGGCCTGGAACTCTAGCCACTCAGCAACCAGGCCATCAGGTGCAAGGATTGAAGATCTGGATGGAGAACCTTCCCCTGGTCGACTGAGATCAGGTCCGGGAGGGATGGAAGCCGCCTTGGGAGCCTAGAGCTGAGGCTGAGGAGATATGGGTACCAGAACTGGCGGGGCCAGTCTGGGGCTACCAGAATCACCTGCGCCTTGTCTCTCTCTCTTCGCCTTGAGAAGCACCCTGTGGATCAAGGGAAATGGAGGGAAGGCGTAGAAGAGGCCTGGGGTCCACGGCCTTGAGAAGGCATCCCTCTGCAGCAAGCCCTGCTGAGGGGGACGGGCATGAAACAGTCTCAGCTTCGCATTCTCCCTGGAGGCAAACAGGTCCACCTGAGGAGTGCCCGAATGGGAGAACAGATCTTGTACTACCTCCGGCAGAAGAGACCACTCGTGAGATGCAGCACCTATCCAGCTGAGGGCATCGGCCAGACTGTTGGAGACTCCTGCCACATGGATGGCTAGGAGACCCGTCTCCAGGCTGATCACGAGAGACCAAGTGCGGAGAGCCTCCTTGCACAAAGGCAAGGAGTGCGTCCCGCCCTGACGGTTGAGGTAGTACACGGTCGTGGCGTTGTCCGTCTGGACCTGAACCACCTGACCCCGTACAAACGGAGCGAAGGCGATGAGGGCTAGTCGCACCGCTCAAAGCTCCAGCAGGTTGATGTGGCATCGAGACTCCCGAGGGGACCAGAGGCCATGGGCCCTGAGCTCCCCCAGATGGGCACCCCAACCCATCAGAGAGGCGTCGACAGTTAAAGTGACCATCGGCTCGGGGCGGACAAACAGGATACCCTCCTGCAGATGAGCCGGGACGAGCCACCACTGCAGGCCATCCCACATCTCCTGGGTCACCGTCACTGGCTGGTCCAGAGGACCGGAGCGCTGTAACCACTGGCTGGCCAGTCCCCATTGC
Organism: Neoceratodus forsteri; assembly: GCA_016271365.2. Classification (NCBI taxonomy): domain Eukaryota; kingdom Metazoa; phylum Chordata; order Ceratodontiformes; family Ceratodontidae; genus Neoceratodus; species Neoceratodus forsteri. The sequence continues at coordinate 1,280,907,294 of CM028131.1, read as the reverse complement.
AGGGGAAGCATATGCCAGCGGGCCCAACGGACCACACTGGTGCAGGCCGCCATGAGGCCTACATGCGCATGAAGTCCCGGGCAGGGCACAATTGCCCAACCAGAAATGATCGGGCAAAGGAGGAAAGGACCTCAGCCCTGTTTGCCGGGAGCCGGGCTCTGTCTCTAACAGAGTCGAGCTCTGTCCCGATGAACTCAATCACCTGCGAAGGCATGAGTTCCGACTTGGCCTCGTTGATGAGGAGGTCAATCTGAGAGCAGACCTGGAGGGCCAGATCCCTAGACAACTCCACCTCCAACCTGGAGGGGGCTGCAATCAGCCAGTCGTCCATGTAAGGGTACACCCGGACCCCTCGGCGCCGCAGGAATGCTGTCACCACTGCCCTGCATTTGGTGAAGACCCTGGGAGCTGAAGAGAGGCCAAAGGGCATGGCCCGGAACTCGTAAAGGGATCCCTCTGCTCTGAAGTGGAGGAATCGCTGGTGAGACAGACGGATTGGGACGTGAAAGAACGCGTCCTGAAGGTCCAGAGAACAGAACCACACGCCTAGTTCCAAGGATGGAATGACCTGAGCCAGAGTGACCATCCTGAAGGTGCACGGCCTTAGGAACTTGTTCAGGTCGTGCAGGTCAAGAATGGGGCGCCAGCCCCCCATCCGTTTTGGGACCAGGAAGTACCTGGACACAAACCCTGGGTCTGGAGGAGGGTCCGCCACTTCGCTGATCACCTCCTTTTGGAGGAGCAAGGCAATGTCAGCTCAACGAGCCAACAGAGAGGCTGTGGAACCTGTTGCCCCCCATGGGGCGATGGCTCGATAGGGAGGGAACTGCTCGAATTCCAGGGGCAGACCCCTGCCGACCACTTCTAGCACCCAGCGGTCCGTGGTGATAGCGGACCAGGCGGAAAAGAAGTGGTGGAGCCGTCCCCCCCACGGGGGGGGGCCCGGGGAGGAGCGACGAGGTTGGGGGAGACACCCCTCAACCCATCACTGGGCAGGCTTGGCGGAAGGGCCCGCTGAGGGACCCCTGTACCCTGCCTCCAGACTTCCTACTAGAGGAAGCGGCAGACTTGGCCTTAGGGTGCCAAGTGTGAGCCTGCTGACCCTGATGCTGGTGTTGCTGGACCGGACGTGCCGCAGGAGCGGAAGGGCGAAAGGGCTTACGCTGCTGCTGGCGGCCTTTGTCCTTCTGGGCAGACGTGACCGAGTCCAAGGTGGCATTGGACTTCTCGATCCTCTGGAGATGGCCTTCCACTCCGGGCCCGAACAAGTCGGTGCCCAGGACGGGAACGTCTGCCAGCTTGTGCTGGGTGTCTGGCGGGAAGGTGGGGATCCGCAGCCAAGCTCTGCGGCACATGGCCACTGCGACCGCTACTGATCGAGCACAAGAGTCACAAATGTCCAATGAAGTTTGGAGCTGTTGTTTAGCCACTGCCCTTTCCTGATCCCTCACCTGCTTGACTGTCGTCTGAAGTTCAGCCGGGAGATGAGGAATAACCTCATCCAGGGAGCCCATAAGGGGAGTGTGAGAAACGTGCCATCAGAAGGGCCGAGCTAGCCTGACGAAGGCCTAGGGAGGAAGCAGCGTAAACCTTCCGCCCCGAGTAATTCAACTTTTTGGATTCCTTATCGGGCGGTTTGTCCACGTCCCAAGCGTCCCCAGAATGCTGGAAAACGCTATCGGTCACTAACCCCTCCGCAGAGGGGTGCTCCGAGAAGCCAGAGAGTGAACCGGTGGGGACCGCATACTTGCGAGCCATCCTGGCCGAAGGCGCGGGACAAGATGCTGGCCACTGCCACAACTCCAGGGCCGGGCCAACAATGGATTCTGCCACCGAAAAGGCCTACCGTAGGGGAATCCCCACGGTCCAGTATCTCAGTAAGGGGATACTTGGCCCGTTTTTGAAGGGGTTCGAGCTGCATCCCAGTAGACTCTGAGAAGAGTCGAAACATACCCAAAAACAAGGATGGGCTCTCGTCCACTGACTGGCCCCCTGCAGACTCCAGGTCAAGCGGCCTGGAGAACAGGGAGGAGTCATCGTCAGACTCCGAGGAGTCTGCGAACAGCTGCCGAGCGCCTGAGCCACCCTCCACCTGCCGAGGTTGATCGGGAGTGAGGGTGACAGACAACCTATGGGGCAAGCCCTGACCTGACCGAGAATCCTCGGTCGGGGCCTCAGTCTTTGGTTGTGGAGGAAGAGGTTCAACCATCAGGGACCTTAACCGGAGACTTTGGCACAGGAGGCACAGACAAGTCCTCGGTAACCACCGGGGGAACCGGTGAAGAAGGGTTGTCCGCTTCTCCAGTCGACAAACCATCTGACGGGTCGAGAAAAATCTTACCGCATCGACGGATGTCTCGGCTGGCTGACCTGATGGGGACACCGTGAAGCCAGCGGCCGCAGCAGCAACCTCGACCGAAGTCTAGAGTAGACGGTCCGGTGAAGGGGATCTCTCCCACTCCCACAAACGTTGACGGTGGGACTTACCTTTAGAATCCTTCTTCTTGGACCGACTAGTATGTCCCGATAGCCCTTCTCCCTTAGTGGAGAGGGACTGACAAAGCTCCTTAAAAGAAGCAGTGTAGGAGGAGCCCAAGGACAGCGGGATAAATGCAGCGGCCTAGGAGGAAGAAGCGGCCTGGGCCGCCTCCTCCTCGAGGGCGATCAACTGCTCCCGCCGGACACCGCCCAACGGGGATTCTTAGACTTGACCGGCGGGTACCATTTTTCGGGACACCGAAGTAGTCTGGCGTGGTCCTCCAAGACCAAAGCCGAAGGATTCTGCACAATTCGCAGGCTCATGAATCGTACAAGCCCCAGGCAGAAGACGACGCGGAGTGCGGATCAGTCCGTGACATCTTCTGCCCACAAGGGCACCGACGGAAGCCGGGAGTCGATTTGTCCATCGCAGCCACGAGGGAAGACAAAGACCTCAGTCTTGTAAATTTTAAAATTAGTTTCGGGAAATCCGAAGAGTGTGGATCCATGCCTAAAACACAGACTTCTAAGGAGGGAACCTGAGTTTCCAAGCAGTAAGTAAGATCTGGAGTCATGGGGCGGAGCTGAGGGTTTTATCACCTGGGTGGGTGGGAGGAGCCAGCTTGAAGACCTTCCGGCAAGATTTAAAGCGGCAAGGATCCGGACAGACAGTGTGGATTTAACAACATATCCACATCCCTAGAACGTAAATTCTTTGGCTCCCAGATAGGACATCCTCCAACTATCCACCAGGCCAAGGTCCCGCAGGCCTTTAGCCCACATCTGCGTAGTTCTATACTGTCTCTTACCCTTTCCCTTGTAATCAAGGGCCCAGCCCATCATGCAACTGAAGTCCTCTCCCATGAATAGCCCAGAGAACTGTTCTCTCTGTAGGAGGCTGAGCAGTTCTTGAAAAAAGGAGGGGTCATATGTTGACGGAGCACAGACATTCCCAATTGTAATGTCTGAGCCATATAGCTGGCCTCGTACAAATACATATCTGCCTGCTTTAGTATCTTTGACTACCTGGGTCACTTCCAGGGGTAGATTTTTATTTATTAGTATTGCCAACTCCCTCTTATGTGAGAAAATGAGGCTGCATAGCATGTCCCCACCCAGCCCCCAAGTTTGCCATTTTGCCTGGGCAGAAGATGCGTCTCTTGTAATAAAGCAATCTGAACCTTCCTCCTTCGGAGAACAGAGAGAATTTTGCCGCTGTTGATTGGGGTATTAATCCCCTTCACATTTCAAGAAATGATCAAGTCATCGCTATTTTAGCCGCCATATTTAAGTTGAGAGAGTCTCCTTACCACCTTACAGTATGCCCACCAGCTGCCCCGATCATATTACACATATTACGATCCACCTCTTCCAATCATCACACTCCAGGTTGCAATTTAAGTTATTAAAACGAATAAAGTTAAACATGTGTCCCAAAAAACAGTAGGGACGAACCATCCCCAAAACAGTAGCTGTAGTAACAGCTGTATAACAAAATAATATAGAAACTTTGTCACAAAAACATAAGAACTAACAGCCTCTCTGGCTGACATGTTCCACAATTCAATGTAAGACCCTCCCACGCAAAGCTCCAATGCCCCCCCACACTATATTTTAAGTCAGTATAATCTGGCAGGAGAGAAAATGGAGAGCCCTTTTTGGGTAGCAGCAGGGTGGTAAAACAAGACCATGACTCCCAGAACCTGCTACCCTCTACGATGGGTTATCCATCCGGCACTACAGCGGTGGGTTGCACTCATTTGGTGCCTCCGCCCCCCTCCCCCGAGGTACCCCCGGTAGCACTCAAAAAAGGCAGAAAGAGACCTTTGAGCCATCAGATAAGGAAAAGGAAAAGGAAGAGAAAAAAGAAACCCCTTGGGTTCATAGATTGATACAAGTTCAAAAGGTGTTAGCCCATAGCGAACTTGCCACCGGCATGTTAGCAGTAGAAGGTATACTTTCTATCACCCATATATAAATCTAATCTTTTTTTAAACTGCTCCACATTTTCGCTTGTAACAATGTCTACGGGAAGTGAGTTCCATGTGGGAGGCACCCTCTGGGTGAAAAATCTTGTACACTTCGTAGTTTTGCACAAAGCAGATTTTAACTTAAAATTACGTGATCTTGTATTATTATTAGTTAGGTGTCTTTCCAGACAGATTGTGTCTAACATAGACTCTTTTTGTAGGGCTTTGAAAGTGTAGATCAAATCACTCCTTAGAGCTCTATATTCTAAAGAGAATAGCTTAAGTGATTTAAGCCTACACTTGTAGTCTTTGTTAGCTATATTATTAATCCTTTTAGCAACCTTGCGCTGGACCTTCTCTGTCATGATTTGGCAGCCTACTGAAGTAGAAGCACAGAAGGGTGCACAGTAGTCCAGATGCGGACGCATTAGGCCAGTGTATAATGGCAGAATGACCTCAGGATTTCTGCTTTTAATATGCTTCAGAATGCTTTCTAATATGCCATGGCACTTTTTGACTGTTTTATTTGTGTGTATGTAAAATTTTAGATTATCTCATATTGTAACACCCAAATCCCTCTCTTCTGTTGTAACTGTTAGCTTTATGTTGTTCATTAGGTAGGTGGACAGAGTATTATTCTTCCCCATGTGCATGATCTTACATTTTACGACATTAAGCCTCATTCTGTCGTCAACTGCCCAGTCACACAGTTTAAGTTATCTTGCAGAGTGGCTATAGACTGGGTATTGTTTACCACGCACCCCAGTTTGCAACCATCAGCGGCCTTATTTATCCATACCCCATCTGATGTCTACATACTGGAGACCAGTATATTAAACAGTAGAGGTCCAGCACAGATTCCTGGAGCACTCCACTAGAGACAGGACTCCAGTTGGACTCATGACCTCTGATAACCACTCTGTTGTCTGTTGTAAAACCAAGATGCAATCCATTTTATTAGTTTAATGTCCAGATTTATATTAACCAATTGCTCAATAAGGGTTTTATGAGAGACGGTATCGAATGCCTTTTCGTAATCCAAAAATACGCCCACTGCCATTCCATTATCTAGAGCTTCGCTGACCTGTTCAAAAAAATGAATGAGATTTGTTAGGCATGATCTGTCCGGTGTAAATCCGTGCTGGGAAATGTCTATGCATCCTGTGTTCCTAATATGATCAACGAGTTTATGTTGTATAAGCCCTTCCATGATTTTGCTAATAAAGGAGGTTAGGCTGATAGGCCTGTAGTTACTGGGTAGTTTGTTACCACCTTTAAAAATTGGTGTGATATTGGCCTCTCTCCAGGACTGTAGTACACTCTCCTCCTTTATTGAGGTATTAAACAAAAGAGTTAAAGGGTCTGAAAGTTCTTTGGAAAGTTCTTTTAAACATTTTGGATTGATGCAGTGCGGACCCAGAGATGTGTTAACTTTAATCAAGCTGATGGCATCCAGTACATTCTGTTCAGTGAACAATATAGATAAGTCATTAGTGGGTTGTATGTCTGTGTTTATGTTTTCTTTGGGTTTAAAGATATTCCCGAAGTACTGATTGAGTTCTTCAGCAATCTCTTTTTCATCAGGAATTATTTTATCATTTGAATTTAATGGACCAATTCCTCTCGGATTTCCTTTAAGTGAACCAATGTAATTATAAAACTTTTTCTTATTATCTTAAACATTTTTTGCTAGATTTACTTCTAACCTCTGTTTTGCCATTCGAATAAGTTTTTTTTTGGCAAGTACTTTAAACCTATTCCAGTCAGTATCTTTTTGACTCTTGCTGTATTTACAGTATGCTCTACGTTTTTTCTTGATAGTACACTTAATTTCATTGGTCCACCATAATGATATCCTTTATTATTGTTGTATTTTACTCGGTCGGGAACCCATTTATACAAAAATACAGTTTGGTTTTAATTTTATCCCATATTTGTTCAAGGTCAAGATTATTCAGGGGGGCATGGCTTGCAGCTGAATATGGCGGGACACAGCCTAGCCAAGCTCCTGCATGCACTCAACTTATTTTGCGTCTAGTAGGAGTACTCCCTGTGAATTTTAGTCCTCTTATCAGCTGGCATCATAGAGAGAACTTGATGGCATCAGGCAGGAGTAAAAATAAGCAGACCAAGCTGCATTTCAGCACTATGGAGCAGCCTAAACAACAACACCGCGGCCTAGACAACACTCCTAACTCGCACGACTCATCAATGGTGCAGGAAGGCACTTCACAGTTTGAGAAGTCTCTGGCTACAGTCCCCGCAACGTTAGCCCTCCTACAACAAGCTATGAAGGCAGGTTTCGCCAATATAACCTGGCAGATATTGCACCTCCAATCGGTCGTGATTGGGCTATCCGAGACAACAGCGGCCCACACAAATCAGATTGCGGTATTAGAGAACCGCATGGGACTCCTGGATGATACTCTGATGGAAACTAACAGGGAAAAACAGGCTGTTAAGAAAACGGTGGAGGAACTCTCAGAGAGGGTGGACGACCAGGAAAATAGGTTGCGCCGTTCTAACCTTAGAATAATTGACCTCCCCGAGGGGAAGGATCCAGAGAGCGCTCCACACCTGGTTAGTGGAACACCTGAGTCTACCTCCTGATTTACAAAACTGTGAGGTTGAGCGGGCGCAGAGAGTGGGCCCCGAGCCCCCAGCGGGCTCGCGTCCAAGACACTGCTTAATCAAGTACCTCTGCTACGTTGATAAGGAGGCTATTCTGAAGAAGGCAAAGGAGAAAGGCCCGATTGTGGTGGGTAAGAGAGTTTATGTGTTCCAAGACTATAGCAAGGAGCTACAGCAAAGAAGAAAAGTTGAACAACATCAAAGAGACATCTGCACCAGGTGAGTTGGGCTTTTGCATTCCTCTACCCAGCCAAGTTAAAAATTGATCGACCCGGTAGTGCTCCACATTTTTTCAGCTGCCCCCGTGAAGCAATGAAATGGGTGGATGAAACAGTCAGGAAAGAGGATGGAGCACACTCACCGCAACACCGTGAGCAAGAGGAGCGCTGACCTTTCAGGTTCTGAGCTACTGATTTGGATAACCCCATATTTTGCTATTTTGTGATTTTTGTATGTGGGGTGGTGGGAATGAGCTGCTGTTTGTTCTGTGACCTGCTCCCTTTCCCTGGCATGGATTCCTGTCAGTCGGAGCCTAGAAGTGCTCTCCCCGCGTGCGACTCTGAGCTCTACTGTTCTATAGGGGCCTTGTTGAGCCAGGCAGCTCCCGCGAAGCACTGGAGCGGCTCATGGGGGGTGAATGGCCCATAGATGAGTGTGGGTCCAGGGGCTCATTTAATGGCTTTCCTCCGACCTGATCTGGGGATCACGGTATCAGCGGGAGTGGCCAACATTTATGAATTTGATGGCAGTCAGAGTGGCCCTGGGATGGTGGCATGTGAATGCCATGAGAAATTGCATCTTTCTGGCATACTTATGCCTCGGGAGGCTATTTCTCTGTTACCTGATGGATCTGTCTCGGGGTGCCCGCAACTGCTTTCAAAGGACAAGGTCTTTTAGACATTTATTGGGAAGCATGGGCTCTGTGGCTATGGACTGAACCTAGGATGTATACTTTTTTGGCTGCTTGAGTGTTGGGTAGCCCCCGACCTGGTCTGGGGATCAGGGTACCAGCGAGGGTACTGCATTTTAACTACCTTGTTTCAGTAATGCCTTGTGGATTGTTACTCTCAGCCATGCAGCAGTTGAACACTGTTGCATTCTTGTACCAGCTTGGGACTTGCTCCGGGGGCTTTGAAGACTGCAGCTTTGTCCACTCATTCGCTGCCCGTTGGTAGCATATGGTTGCCTGTTTATTGTTTATGTTATTGGAAGTACTCCTATGTATCATTTTAGGGTTTTAAGGAGTGCTATACAAATTCAATAATCATTTCAAGGTTCGCCGCTAGTTTGTAGGGGATTCTGGGTTGGGCTGGTTATGGCCCACCGGGGTTGGGGTGAGGGCTGTGTTACTGTTATTTCTGTGGGGCCAACCAGTTTTTTGGCTCTTTCTTGGGTTTGCTGTTTCTATGGAGGGTGGGGGGGATTGTGGGGTACCACCCATGTGGAAGACAGTCCATTTTGCTGTGTGGGCTTGTTTCCTTTCTGGGCATCCATGGGCAACCTTTTTGGGGGCCAAACCCTGGGTCGGGAGGGGTCTGACGCCACAGTGGGGATGGGGACGTAGGAAAATTACATTTAAAACTGGACACGTCGGGGGGGAGGAATTGGTGTTTGGTTAACCAGTTGGGCTGACTGTATGAGGGATATTCATGAGTGGTTGTTACGAGTAAGTTGGTGTCTGAATAAATATTCAACATGGCTAGTGCTTAAGAGTGGCTACCTGGAACATCAATGGGTTGAAATCCGTGGTGAAATGTAAAAGGTTTATCACTGAAGTGAAACGGGCCAGGTGGCAGGTTGTTCTGGTCCAGGAGACCCATGCGCCAAAGGAGAAGGCCCTCGGGACAGAAGCTTCACTGGGAGGGATTTGGATCTCCGCCACCTTTTCAGCCAAGGCTAGAGGTGCTGCGATCTCGTTACCTCGGGGGTCGTAGGCCTTGGTTTTGGACAGGCAGGTGGATCAGGCTGGCAGATATGCCCTAGCCACGGTTGAGTTTCCTCGGCGTGGAACCATTAATCTGGGCTCGGTGTATGCACCGAATGTTGAGGACCCTCAGTTCTTTCAGAAACTCACCTTGGATCTTGTCTCCTGGCCTGGTATGTGGGTCCTGGGTGGGGACTATAATTGTGTGCAGGACAGATCTAGCACTAATCCTATCCCAATCTCTAGAAATGCAAGGGCTTTGGCGGTGTTGGAGGAGGAGGTGAGTCTGGTTGATGCTTGGCGGCACTTGTTTCCATCTGGGAGAGATTACAGTTTTTATTCCCATGCACAGAGATCCTATACGTGGATAGACCGAATTTTGATCAGCCCTGCTCTCTTGCCGGACCTCAGGGGGGCGGTGTACTATCTCGTCCTCTTGTCGGATCATGCTCTCTGACTGTGGAGTTGTCTCTTGCGGGGGCCCTGGGAGTAGACCCTGGGGCTGGATCCACTGTTACTGAAGGATCAAACATATGTGTAGCGCATGGAGGATTGTATCCAGGAGTTTTTGTCCTTTAATAGAAAGGGGGATACCTCCCACAAAATTAGATGGGAGGCACTGAAAGCCTATATCCATGGCCAGACCATCTCCTTTGCTGTGCATAAGGCCCGTGCAGCTAGTAAAGATGTGGAGACCTTGAGGTCCAAAACTGAGGTATATGAGCAGGCTCATAAGGTAAATCCTACCCAGGTCCTGTATCATATTGTCCAGAAGTTAAAATGGCAGTATAACCCCATTTGTGGTGCTCAAATGGAAAGAGCAATTTTGCTCTCCCACACAGGCCCTTATTTTGAGGGTGACTGAACAGCGAAATTATTGGCTTGGCAGCTACGTAGGAAGGAGGGGGAGAGGGCAGTGCACCAGATCCATAATTTGGCTGGAGTGGTGGTGGAGGATCCAGAGAAGGTGAGAATGGCATTCAAGGACTTTTATAAGGGATTATATACGTCTGAGGTTTCCCCTCCACTGGAGAAAATAAATGTATTTTTGGACAGGGCCCCCATGAGCTTTCTTAGTGAACAGCAAGTGGATGAACTTGAGTCACCGCTGTCCAGGGAGGAGATCAGTAGGGCTATTAAAGCTATGAGAGGAGGAAAAGCACCTGGGCCTGATGGTATCCCCGTGGATTTCCTAAAGTGCTTCCATGATCTTTTGTTTGAGCCTTTGGGGATATGCTGCTGGACAGTTTGGCTACTGATGAGCTGCCCCCCTCCGCCCAGTCCGCTATCATAGCAGTTCTCCCAAAGCCTGGCAAGGATCCAGCCTATTGTGCCTCTTAGAGGCCTATATCTCTCTCTAAACAGCGGATTATAAGGTGCTGGCTAAGGCTCTGGCCTCTAGGCTGGACCCTCTGCTCTTTGACCTAGTACACCCAGTTCAAACTGGATTTGTGAAGGGAAGGCAAAGAAAACATAACATTAGGAGAACCCTGAATTTCATCATTGGGAGGAAAACTGGCAGAAAACATGGGGCTGCTGTCCTGGCTCTTGATGCGGAGAAAGTCTTTGACAGGGTGGAGAGGAGGTACCTTTTTGCCACCCTGGAGAAGCTAGGGTTTGGCCATCAGTTTATCTCCTGGATAAGAACTCTTTATACTGATCCTTCAGCTCAGGCGATGGTGAAAGAGCGGCTGTTTCCCGGGTTTGCTTTGGACCGAGGTACGAGGCAGGTCTGTCCCCTATCCCCCTTGCTGTATATTATGTCACTGGAACTTTTAGCCAGGGTTATTCGGGCGAATACAGATATTAGGGGGTTTAAGGTGGATGGGCGAGAACACAAACTTGCAACATATGCCGACGACTTCCTCTTGTATCTTCATAATCCTGCCAAGGACCTACCCAAGGGTGCATGAAGTTTTAGGGAAGGATGGATCCTTGTCAGGCCACAAGGTTAATTGGTCTAAGAGGGAGGTCTTACCAATTGGTACCTTGAATAGGCAGTCCTTAATACATAACATGAATGGCCTGAAGCTGGTCCCTAAAATTAAATACCTGGGCATATATATCTAGTAAGGTGGGAACCCTGTATAGTATGAATTTTAAACCCCTAGTTAGGAAGTTGTCAAAGGACTGTGATACGTGGACAGCCCTGCCACTATCTTTGATGGGGGAGAGTGGGAGTAATAAAAATGATGGTCATGCCCAGACTACAATATTTGTACCAGTCTCTCCCTGTCAGGGATCCTAGGAATCACTTTAAAAGGATTGATGCCATACTACACAGATTTCTCTGGCGAGGCAAATAGGCTAGAGTAAGCAAGGCAATGCTTCAGCTGCCACAGAAATGGGGGGGGGGGATTGGGCTTCCCAAATTTTCAGTGGTACTACTTGGCGGCTCAGCTTGCCGCCATCCCCCCGGGGGTAGCAGGTGAAGAGCTAGCCTGGTTGGTGATGGAGGAGGCGAGTTGTGACAGGAGCTCCAGGGGGTGGCTATTCGCTGAGATGCTGTGGACAGGAGTGGATACTGAGCATCCCAATCTCTTAATGTCAACTACCATCAGGGCATGGCACACTGTACACAACATTATTGGTCGGCAACCGGCCCCTACCAGGCAGACCCTTCTATTAGAGGCAATAAAGTTAAAAGCTTCTCCTACTGTGGCTACGGTGCAAAGGCTGAATGATTGACAACATAGGGGTCTGAGATGGGTTGGTCAGTTGTATGAGGAGGATCAATTAGTGAGTTTCAATTATCTATGCGCAAAACGGAATATTCCCCGTGGAGACTTCTTTATTTTTCTTAGACTGAAGAATTCATTAGGCACATCACTGGGATTGGAAGATGGCTGAACTCCGCTTTCACCTTTTGAAGAGGGCCTTTATCACCCGCAACCAGGTGCCAAGATGATGTCATCCTTTTACCATTCTCTTAGGGGTGGGGAGCGGAAGGCACTTAAAGTTATCCTAAAGTTGGGGGTGGGGGATCTGGGGTGTGACGTTGATGTTCATTTGTGGAACCGAGCCTGTAAGCATCTGGCAGTTTGCTCTAAAAGCAATAAGCTATGGCAAGTGCAGTTTAATTTCTTACACCAGGCCTACTTTACCCAATTAAACTTCATCAGTTGGACCCCTCAAAATCTAATCCTTGTCCCAAATGTGGAGGGGCACCAGAGGACTTTATCCATCTTGCCCTTCTGTGTCCTAAGGTTGCTCCCTTTTGGCACAAAGTCCACGCAATTATGACTCGGGTGCTGGGCTTTGTCCCTCCGGCTAGTCCTGAAGAACTTTTACTGGAGGCGGATCCTGATCACCCTGTAGCGCTGATAAATGCCAGGCAGTGGGCTAATAACTTCAAGGCCTGTATGTCAATTGAGAGGGTGCAATATTCAGCTTTGGGACAACAGAGAGTTTTTCTGGATTTGTGGGGCCCTCTTGTGGCTGCCATTGAGGTCAACACATTTCCATGTTAGTGAATCTGTCCCCTACTTGCCTCTGCTTGCTTTGTTGGGCTCTGTGGTTGCGTACCTCCTCACGCTGCACTTGCCGGAGCCCTTTAATATGATGCCTTGTATTCTTATCCATGATGTTCTATTAACCAACTTAAAGTTTTGACAGTTTTACTGGCTATGTGGAATACGGATGGATATCTGGATTACTTTATAAGGTGTTTCAGATCATGATGTTTCATATATTCGGTGTACACTGTTCTGCCCTCCTCCTGTGTCTCAATAAAATTATGTTGACAAAAAAAAAAGATCAAGATTTTTCAGATCCTCTTCTCAGCTCCACGTGGCAAGATAACCTTTGATGCTTTTATAATCTGCTTTGTGAAAATTTTTAAATATTGTTATCCTACTGTTACTCTGAGTATACCTTTGGACATTACATATTAGCATGTTATGATCACTATCGCTCAATGGTGGCAATATTATAGGAAAGGAAACTATATCTGTATTATTTGCGAAAATTAAATCCAAGATATTGTTGTTCCTCATTGGGTGTGTGACTAGTTGTTTGAAGCCAAGTTGAAAGGTGGTTTCTAAAAATCTCCTTTAAAATTGTCCCTTAGTCTCAAGGGTGGCCCAATTTATGTTCGGGAAGTTGAAATCTCCCATTAGTATCAGATCATCTGAAGCTACCCTGTTTTCTAACTGTTCAAGAAATATTAAATTATCCTCTTGTCCTAAATTAGGGGGGCCTGGTAACCTAAGCCAATAGTCAAGGTTTTATGATCAGATTCCATCCTGGTCCATAGAATTTCAACACTTGTGGAATCCAAGTTTATCTGGTAGCTCTCGAGTTTAGTCAATATATAAAGTGCAATACCCCCATCTTTTTTATTCTATTTTTCTGACTTTTGTGCTCAGAAGGTTAGTTGTTATTCTAAAAGAGGGACTGTGCCACGTTCATGGGGGCATCCTCGTGTAGGAAGAACAGCAGGCCCTCATGCCGCCCTCCCCCCAAACTAGCCAAATAGCACCATACACTTACTCAGGCAAAAAGCTATTTACCAAGGTGATGCCAGGCATAACTTTATTTTTCTTGTCCCAGTCTGCAATAAAGGATTTCAATTTGTGGGGCTCCCAAAACGAGTACGACGCTCCCTCCAGACGAACTCAGACTGTTGCCGGGTAGACCAGGTAGGATTCAATACCTCTCTCCCTTAACATATTCATGGTCTCATTAAAGGCCTGTCATTTCTTCTGGACTCGTTGTGATAGGTCCTGATGTAAGGTGAGCTTGCATCCCTCATGCACCAAACCCTTTGTAGCTCTGTACGTTGCCATCACCTCTTGTCTATCCTGAAAGTTATGTGGTCTAAAAATTATCTGCCTGGGGGCTGGCCATGTGGTGGTCAGGGTGCCAGCACTCTATGGGCCCTTTCAGTTTTGAGGCTTCCATTTTTAGGAGGTAGCCCCAGAAGTTGGGGCAGCACTGTGGCACAGAAATCAAGGGCACTCTTTCCTTCCTTTCCTTCCGCCAGGCCCCATAGGTGCAAATTACTCAGACTATGATAATTATAGTCCACCAGGACTCTGAGCTGTTCCAGTTCTTTTCCCAAGGACCGCACTTTATCAGGTAATTTCAGTGCTTTATTCTCTAGATTCGATACTCTTTCCTCCACTTCCACAAGTCGCTTGGTGTGTTCACAGATTTCAGAGGTGATCGTGGCTATTTCTTTAGTGAACATATCCAGTCGCAGGCTTAGCCCCTGGAGAACTTGTTCTCCCACCGCTCTGCTCAGAACTGCCACTTCAGCAGCTGAAAGTGAGATAGGCCCCACCACATTGGTGTTTGGCGCCTCCCCTGAGCCTGGCTTTTTACGAGCGGATTTTGCGGTGTTCTGCGTTGTTTTGCCGGCTACTAGGTACTCCTCCACTGCCTGCAGTACTTGTTGAATCTGCCTGATCGCTTCAGATGCCCGAGATGTCTGCCAAAATACTATTTTTAAATCAATCAGTGTGGAGGTGTGGAGATCCGCATCCACTCTATTCGTTGCTCATTACGCCCCAGTATTTCAAGAAATGTTCCCCGGTAGTCTAGTGGTCCTTCCTGTCCCCCATCCCCATCACATGAAACAGGAAAAATCCATAACCTTGGTAGATCCTAAGTGGACCCCACCCTCTCGGGTACTGATCCACTGCCCCACTCACCCCCCCAACCTGATCCCCAGCCAGCGACCAGCACAGCCTTCCTCTCACCACCAAGGCTGGCCGCATTCACAGCTCAGTCGGTAGCCAGCCATGGTAGTGAGAGGAGGGCTGTGCTGATCGCCCACTAGGGATCAGGTTGAGGGGATAAGTAGGGTACTGGGTCAGTACCCGAGAGGGTGGTGAATACGGCCCGCCATGGTGGTGAGAGGAGGGCTGTGCTGGTCGCCAGCTGGGGATCAGGTTGGGGGGTGAGTGGGGTGGTGGGTCAGTACATGAGAGTGGGGGGGGGGGTCCACTAGACCACCAGGGTAATGGAGTTTTCCTACTACACCAGGGTTATGGATTTTTCCTATTTCACAGGACGGAGATCAGGGCCGGGGAGGGACTACTAGACTACCAGGGAACTTCAGGAAAAAAAATAAAAAAAAAAAAAAAACAATGCTGGGTGGGCGATAGGCGATCGGGGTGGGGAGGTGAGACCACTAGACTACCAGGGAATATTTCCTGGCATAAGGGAACGGCAATCTGACACGAGGGGAAGGGACCACTAGACTACCGGGGAATATTTTCTGAAAACCGGAAGGCGATCGGGGAGGGGCGGGCGGGGTTGGACCACTAGACTACCAGGGCAAATTTTGTTATTTAGCTTTTTGGTCCCCGTTGCCTCCTCCCGCCATCTGGTGTGTGGAGGTACGCTTCGCACACCATGGCGCCAGCTCGGCCCCTTCCACCTGCTGATTCTTTGCTGCCTCCTCTTCGCCTACGCTACCCACTGGACCTTCTGGTGGGAGCGGAACTACAGGAGGCGCCAACCTAGCCTCACCACCCTCAAGAGAGGAGAGCTGCCCGCCAGCATGCTCAGTCCTGCTCTGCCCTCCCCCACCCAAAGCCAGCACCCCGACGACCAGAGGTCATTCCTAAACCCAGGTTGCCAGCGTAGCACGAGGTATGTTATCCAGTGCGTCAGCCTTCTGCACCACCGGGCCACAGGGCAAATTTTGTGAGATAACAGGACGGCGATCGGACATCAGAGGAGGGACCACTACACTACCAGGAAATGTATATTTTACAGAAACGGGGGACCACTAGACTGCCATGGAATTAAACTCAGGTAAATGCAGTTCAACGTATTTCAATGGGGTTTTTAACTTTGGTGCAAAATGTCATTTTTTCAAGATTTGAAGATTTTGATTATATACACACACATATGTATACATACACAGACACACACACACACACACACACACACACACACACATCTATACTATATTTATAATTCATGGATGACCATACACAACAAGCCTGTGTTTCTATCGAGGGGTAGAGATAACAGCATATGGACTTCGACATCGAAGCTCGAGAGGTCCCTGCTATCATCTCAATCCTGAGAGTTGTGTATGGTCATTCATATTTTATTTTTTGTAGTATATGGTTTATTTTCTTATTTCAGTATGAATTTCTCCATTCCCAACATTAATCGTAGCACTGTGTGCGAGACTAGAGTGCAGCCAGTGAAAGAAAGTGAATGTGGGAACAGGGAAGCAGCAGCAGTCAGCGCGGGAGGGAAAGCCAGGTGCACTGATTATAGAGCATGCACAACATCTTTAGAACATGCATGACAATTTTCAAGTGCGCACAACAAGCGTTATGAACAGGTTGAATTCCATACACAACAAGCCCTAGCCATATACTACATATTCTGCATTCATTCTAGAAATCAAATTTGGTGGGTCAGTTGACCCACTGACAACTGAAAAGTAGGTCATTTTGTGAAAAATGTGGGTCATGTGCCAATTTAATACATGTTTTTAAAACAAGAATTAACAACTCTGGAACGAGATCTATAGTGAAAATTTGATGTTACTGTTAGTATGCCATAAATAGGAGGAAAAGCAAGTATGAACTGTAACGTAAGTACAATAAGTGAAAGTCCTGTTGAAAGTTGGGTATTTAGCCTTGTAGAATTGTCTGATGTGTAAGATTTACGGGTTCACTGACTTAAATGGTTTAATAAAATGAAAAACAAGTCTGTAAACTCCCATGTCTGAGACTTTCTTTTTTACACTACGCCATCTGTGTGAGACACAAAACAAGTCAGTGCCGTAGCAGGATTACGTCCTGGGGTGTCACAGGTCTAGGCCATTAGTTCAAGGAGTTGTGTACATAGTCACACTGTCTTTTGCTTGCTTGCTTTTAATTTCTTTTTCCAGACCCATTCTGATATTTCTTTTTTCTTTTCATAAAATTACATTCTTCATCAATCTGTTGTGGCTTCACCTGCCTATACTGCCAACTATGCAGAGCCCCCACACAGATTCTGCCTTCACACTCCACTTCTTTATTTCCTTTCCAAGCAGATATTTCTTTATGTTCAATCCACTTGTTCACACTGCTGTAGCTTTCCCCGCCTTGCTTCATACTATGCAGGGATTTATTTAACTCTAAAAATTGATTAGCGTTTTGCTCATAAAAGTTCTAAATCTTTGTGAAAATGCATAGCTCTTGCCTCACTGTGTTTAACAAACACAGCACTTCTAGAAAATCTACATAAATACTTTCTGTACAGTTAGTATAGTCCCAAGAAAAAAACTGCTAATCAATTATTTAAAACCCTGCTGTGTGTACAAGAGAGACAGCTCACCAACACCACCCTGCCCTCACTTCTGAGTCCTCTGCATAAAGCTTTATTCTTTATTTTCCCTGTTGATTTTTTTCTTCTTTCCCTTTAATTCATTTTATTTATCAATCTGCTGGGCCTTTCCCTGCCTGCTGCCAACTAGCAAGGTAATAACAAGAGATAGCAGCCCCCCCCCCACACACACACACACATTCTGCCAATACACTCCTCTGTTTTACTTCTTTTTTTCAATTCACTTGACTTACTGTTCAGTCTGCTGTGGCTTTCTCTGCCTGGCTTCTAATCCAACTGGTGATCAAGAGACAGGCTCCCTTACACACACACAGCCAACTTCACACTCCTCTGCTTTATTATTTTCCCTGTGCTGATATATTTTTTTTTTTTTTAATTAATTTTCTTTTCAGTTCATTTTGTCTTATTCAGTCTGCTGTGGCTTTTCCTGCCTGACTGCCAATTAATGAGAACAAGACACAGACCCTCGTCACACACAGCCCCTCACTCCTCTGCTTAAGTTTTATTCTTTGTTTTCTTATTTTTTTTTCTTTTTCTTCTAGTTGATTTGCTTTATCAGTCTGCTGTTGTGGCTTTGTCTGCCTGGCTGCCAACCCAACTTTGTGAACAAGAGACTGAGACACCTCCCCTTACACACACAGCCACCTCACTGTCTCCTAGTCTACTTTATTCTTTAATTTCCCCGCTGATAATTTTTAATTATAATTGTCTTTTTAAGTCACTTGACTTGTCTTATTCAATCTACTGTTGCTTTCCCTGTCTGCTGAGGCTGTTGACTACTGAATACAAAAGCCCCCCGATAAACACACAGATCTGTTCCTTTTATTTTTTCTGCTAATATTCACTTCTAGCAAGTCAATATTTTCTGTCTTTCCTGCTGCCTGTGCTCCTTGGTTAGATTACTGAGCTGCAGACACCACTAATCTACTTAGTTATTTTTAATATTTTCAAACTGATCAGCTTTCTGCAAATATGTTTTTTTTGTTTTTTTTAATTACAACACACTCCTCCAACCTCCAGTTTTTAATTGGAGCCTGGAGATCATTGAGGGCAGAGGCCCCATAACTCGGCCCTTGCAATCAGTATGTGCTGATGCCCTTAATGTAATCAGAGATCTAATTATTTCACATAGAAGAGCAGAATTATTAATGTCTCCAATGTGTGGCTCTTACAGCTTTCAATATTAAAGCTGATATTGCCTAAAATGATTTGGTTTTTGAACAGAAGAATCGCGACCTGATCTGATGCACTGCCACTAGTTCTGTGTTGCCTGCTAACATGATGGGTCTCCTGAATGAACTGTACAATCTACCATGAAGAGCATGGTCTTGGTAGCTGATACAGATGGTACAAAACAGAAGCGCCCACCCATCGCAATCCATTTCAGCCCATCTGTGGCTGATATTGTCAGAAACTCTCACCCGCAATGTGTCTCAATTTTAATGTCGTCTCCCACGGATGTTCTATGCCGCCGGCGCCAGACATACTGTGCAGTGCTGTCCAGTGTGACACGCCCCCAAGGGGCGTTCTACAATGGAAATCAGTCCTGCCTCTCAAACACGCTCCAGGGACGAACTCTTCTGTTTTGCAGCCAGCATTGATTTTACATGTACTGCTGTGTGACACGCCCCCAAGAGACACTCTTTAGTCTGTCATCGCCGAGTCCTGCCTCCCAAAAACGCCCCTGGGGACAAACTCACCTTTTCCATTACATTTTTGTGCTGTAGCCTGTGTGACACGCCCCCAAGGGGCGTTCTTCAGTCAGTGGTCAATCCTGCCTCACAGAAACACCCCCAGGGACAAACGTGTCCATTGTACTGCTGCTCTATGTTCTACTGGAGCGGGCGTGTGCTCCACGCGCTCATGCTTATTAAAGCAGTAGGCGTGTCTTAAAGACCCATGCAGCATTTTCAAGATGGGTCAGGCTGGCCGTCAAGCACGCCACTGGCGCGATCCCGCGGCCTGAAATGAACACTTCATATTCATTCCAGCACTGCATTAATGCACCAGTTAGGGAAAAGTAGGGAAACATCATGATAGGGTTTCTGACCCTAGCTCCCCAACCACTCGCCCTCAAGCAGCAGAAGTACAAGACCACACAAGCAACCACAGACCATCACCAGGTAAGACGAACGACATACAACTGTTTCCAGAGGACATAAATAATAGCACTGATGTGCTACCTTCATGGATTTGTATCAGTGGTACGCACAGAAGCAGATATACATACTCACTGGCTGGAGAAAGAAATCCATGATATTCAAATCACAACTCTACTTCTGTGTGCAGAAGCACAGGCCCTGCAGCCACAGACAGAAATCCACAATACCTAAATTACAAGGTTTCTTTTGTCTGCAGAAGTGGAGGCTCCAATGGGGCCAGCACTTCTATAGCCACAGGTACTCATGCACACTGTAAAAACAGCACACAGTTCTGTCTACGGAAGTGCAGGCCCCTAAGGGGCCTAGACGTCTTCAGCGACAGGTGTAAAACATACACACCAACCTCTGGATGCAGAAGCACAGGCCCCAAGAACTCCATGATACCCAAATTACAACACTAACCATCTGCCAAAGCACAGGCCCGCCTCTGCAGCCACAGGTATAAAACATACCTTGACAAAGCACAGTGAGGCTGCATGAGACATTGGGACGTTATTCCTCCATACTGTATTTTCCACTACGCCTTTAATAAAACTAGCCTGCTGTCAGCACTTGAGTTACTGTGTTGACATTGTGTCCAGCCTTTTGCAACCAAGTGAGTTCATTTTTTTGCCTAAGAGCAGTGTGCATTCTGAGTGCGATACTTTTTGCTTCCTGGTAAGACAAACACCAACTTCCGGCTACAGAAGCACAGGCTCCCGTTGTGACCTGCACTTCCACAGCCGGATACAGAAATCCATGACACCCAAATTTAATAGTATTTCTGTCTGCAGAAGTGCAGGCCATGTGGGGCCAGCATTCAAGCAGCCACAGGTACTCATGAATGCTGTTAAGACATACTATACACACAGTTGTGGCTGCCAAGGCACAGCTGCTTCTGCAGCCACAGATACAAATCCACAAAAGTATCACATCACTACTGCATTTCTGTCATCTGAAAACAGTTTGTCATTTGTCTTATCTGATGATGGCCGCCTGTGTTTGCTTGTCTGGTCTTGCCTTTTTGCTGCTTGGATGCAGGGGGTGGGGAGTTAGGGTTAGAAACCCTAAAGGCACATTTCCCTACTTTTGTGGCATTAAGTTGAACCCTAACTGGTACATTAAAGCAGTTTTTTGCAATTAATTCCCTTTCTTTTTGAAACAGTGGAATCGTATCATCATTGAACTGATGCAAACATGCAGGGCCTTCTGGGCCCTGAGCCAAGGAAAGAGTCATTCTGTCTATGGAATTGCAGAGCCCTCCCAGCCCTGCACCTTTCTGCAGCAACAAATGTCAAGAACCGGTGGGTCTCTCAGCTGGGCAGTGGACACTCAGTGCCTTCTGGGCCCTGTGCTTCCATGTGGACACAGATATAGACGCATAGAGCAAAGAGTCCTTCTGCCAACCAAAGTGCAAGTCCCTCTGGCACCCACAGGTGCAGGGCCCTATGCCAAGAAAATATTTCTCTTTTCTATATGGTACTTGAGCCTGTACAGGCACCCCTGCACCTTCCCTTCCTAGGTTGACGGGTGATGTTGCACGACAGGGCCATCTCTCCAGCCTCAGCTCATCCAGCTGGCTCACTGAGCTCGCCCCAGAACTCCGCTCACCAGCAAGGAAGCACAAAGCACTACCCGCAAGGGTAAAGGTTGGCACTAAATACAATGGTTCTTAATTTTTTTTTTTTTGTTTTTGTTTAAATAACATGCCGTGTGGCATTTTTAAACAACATGCCATGTGGCATTTATGGAACAGTGGCGGAAACGTCATTTCACGCAACAGCAAACTCACTTTTTGTCCAGTATCTGGGGGCGGGGGGAAGACAGCTGTCGTGTATGAGGTAAGATTGGAGGAAAATATTGATAATTACCAAAGTTCACGAGCAAGCATGGAAAAATTTCAACTTACTGTTTAATATTTTGACCACAAATTTTAAACATATTCTTCTTATTACCCAATGTCATGAACCCAGTAGGCGGGTTTTTTAAATCTTCATGAAGAGAGGTTCATAGGTTAGTTACGAGGTAAAATGGACAAAATTGTCCTTGTATGCTTGATTTTGTTCTCAGAACAGCAATTATCTAGCTTTGCTTTAAATTAATTTATTGTTTTACTGCCCACTACCTCAAGTGGGAGATTGTTCCATAATGAGACCACCCTCTCAGAGACCCAAAATGCTCTTTTATGGGTACAGTTTATGTTTCCCTTTAGCTGCAGCACGTGTGACCTAGTGGCATATGACCATGTACTAAATTGCAAGCCTAAATTATCCTACAAATCCGTATTACTAAATGCTCGGAAGAAAAAAAACAGGCACAAATCTCCTCTCATGCGCCAGTATTCCAATGAATGAAGATTCAGACTGGTTAACCTATCCTCTCATAACTCAGGGCTTGTAAACCATTTACTGTTTTAGTGGTTCTGTGCTGGACACGTTCCAGCTTATGGATATAAGATTTCGATGAAGGGGCCCAGAAACTGGTGCAATAATCGAAACGGGGCCTGATCAATGTGCTATAGAGTGGCAACGTCACGTCCTTTTTTCTACGAGTGATATGTTTTTTTAATACAACCTAGTATACAGAAGGCTTTTTTTGTAACCTCATCACAATGCCGGTTAGGTTTGAGGTCATCGGCGACGAAGATTCCCAAATCTTTCATTTCTAAGACTGTTTTTAAGACTTTTCCTCCAAACACATATGAGGCTCTGCTATTTGAAGCACCGAAATGCATTACATTGCACTTCTCCAAATTAAATTCCAGTTTGTGCGCCCCCATTGATCTATGCAGTTCTTGCTGAAGGATGTCTACCCCAAACCTGTTATTCACAACTAAACCCAATTTGGTATCATCTGCAAATTTGGTCATCCACACATCATTGTTATCGCAAAGTGTCGCAATATAGATGTTAAAAAGGCAAGGGCCCAGGACTGAGCCCTGTGGCAACCCACTGGTCACATCCACCCACCCAGATGCAACTCCTCTTAGGACAACCTGTTGAGTTCCATCTTTCAGCCATGAATCTATCCCATGATACCAACCTCGGGGTCAATAATACATCAATTAAGCCTTTAACCAGGTTACTGTGTGGTACCTTATCAAACGCCTCACTCGGGTCGAGATAGGAAACACTGACTGTGTCACCCCGGTCCAATGCCTTGATCACACTGTCACAGAAGGCTAACAGGTTGGTCTGACAAGAGCACCCTTTAACGAAGCCATGCTGACTATAATCCTTCATATTATGAGAATCAGTGTGTTGTTCTATTTCCTCTTTGATTATTATTTTCCAGGATCTTTCCTAATACGGAAGTTAAGCTGATCAGTCTGTAATTCATACATTCTGTCCTAGAGCCCTTTTTATGGCTGCATGGGTGGAGCTCCGCAAACGTATTGTTAACATTCTTGTAAGGGGCACTGCGGACGCACGTGACCAGACAGCTCTCCAACGTGCTTCCACAGTGCAGTGGCACAGTCCCAGTGGTTGTGTTATAAAGGCCCTTCCCCTCGGACGGTGGCATGAACACACCCCCTTCACGGGGCACTACTTTTTTTCTCCAGGAACTGCAAAGTGACAGCCGCCGTGCCCAAGATGGCCGCCGAGTCAAACTGTGCATGCGCAGTTCTGTTATGGTGACCATCTTGCATACAGCAGACTCCAAGTATTCCTTTATTCGATCTCGCTGCTCTGAGCAGTCGTACCGGCTCTGACCAGAGTTTGTTATAAACAGGGGTCACTGAAGCCCTTCTCCAGTCTTCACTACTGCTCCGCAATCCAGGGAGGTCTGGAATATTTTGGTAATAGGCCCACTAAGGACATCAGACACGTCCTTTAGTATCCTAGGGTACATGCCATCTGGATCAGGCCCCTTATTGGAATTAAATTGACAACCTTTTATTAATATCATCCTCACTAATGATAACTCTAGGGGTTGCCTCCATATCCTGGTGTAAATATGGAGAGGCGACCTTTGTATTGTATACTGAACTACAATATGTGTTCAAAAGTTCCACTGTATCTGCCACGTCAGTATGTATATTACCCTTTGTATCCCAGTCCGGCCCAGCTGGGGTGTTCCTCTTGGAATTTACATAATTATAAAAGGATTTATAATTATCTTTTACTCTAGACGCTAGATCAAATTCATAACATCTCTTTGCCTTCCTTATTGCAGCTTTATACTCCCCAACTGTTCTCTAATAAGCTGCCCATGCTGTTTGGCTATTTTGCCTTTTAGCCCATCTGTATGCCTTGCACTTTTTAATCTTATGTTTAATATCCTTAGTCAACCACTTAGGAATCCTGCCCCATTTATTCTATTTTTTCTTTTCAGGTACAAAGAAATCGACTAGGTGGTTCACCTTATACTTGAGTGTTCCACATTTCACTTAAATCTTTACCACTGAAGTTCTTTTCCCATTCCCAGCTTTCTAGTGCGTCCCTCAATCCATCGAGGTTTGCCTGGTTAAAACAACTGTTGTTCCTTTCACAATATTATTCACATTGTTGAATTCCATGAATACAGTATTGTGATTACTCCCTCCCACAGGAGTACCAGTTCTGCAGTTTGTAATTTGTTCCTCTAGATTACTAAGAACTAAATCCAGAATATGATCCGTCCTCGTTCCTGTTGTCACATATTGGTCAAGTTTCAACCTATAAGTAGCATCCAGGAAACTTCTTTCAAAAGATGTTGAACCCTATTTCTTGGCCCAGTCAATTCCTGGCATGTTGAAATCTCTGCGCAAGATAACAGCATCCCCTGTATCCAGCCTATCTAGTGCCTTGACCATGCAAGTGACCTGGGTTTGAAAAATTTCACCTGCATTGTTCATGAGGTGGGGTTCAAAAAGTTCAACTACTAGTCACACAGTCCAAAATGTAGTTTGAGTCTTTTTTTCTTTCTTCTTATTTATTTTCAGTCACTCCCCCGGATACCCCCGGAGACGTTGATGTCAGACCCAGCTCCCACGCCAGCTCCGGGAACTCTCTCTCATATGATGGGTCCGTCCCTGGCCCCACCATCAGAGTTCCTTCCGTCGGATGCCCCCAATCCATCGCATGGGATGGATTGGGGTACTGATGAACAGTTAGTTCGAATAGGACAATATGATAATATAGAAATATAGTGCTGACCCGCTGGCGCGGGGGCAGTGTGCTGAACTGCGGCGCCGGTGACCCGGGTTCGGGAATGGATCCAGGTCATCGGAGGGCCGGCCAGGGAGAGAGGGACTGAGCGTCTCACTGACTGCTCTCCTTCTCTGGGGAAGGAGGTAGAGTGTTTGGCGCATTGAGGACCCCTGGCGGAGGCTGAGGATCCCGTATGGCCGACACCTCATGTCTTGGGGGGCGGACGCTGACGTCATTGCATGTCCCTGCCGCAGTGGGAAAAACACAGAAAAAATGCCGGCCGCTGAAAGATGGCCCTGCCATCCTCCGTTCACTGTAGTCTCCTAGGGGAGGGGTCTCGCCCTTGACCCTGCCCTGGGGGCAAGCTAGGGCTTCACGATTTGTGATTCCATGGAGGGGGTCTCCCACCCAGCAGCCCCGTCCAGAGGGGAAGAATGGAGGCACCCAAGGAGCAACTAGTGGGTCAGGGGGTTCGGAAGAGTTCTGGCCAGCAACAATAAAAAAAAAAAAAATTTTATAATATAGAAATACAAAATCACACATACCCCCATAATGCAAAGCATCATGGGCTGTATATGCAAATTACCACAGAATATTATGCTGTTCAACTTTAAGCAGAAATGCACGGTACCGAAAGGCCTCTCACACAGTCTGCAAAGGGTGCCAACAGAAAACACAGACATGTGTTTCATCATACCAGGACTCAGCTGTGTGCGTCTGTATGACACCCCAGTGGAATGAACCAGCTACCCTAAGTTGATCTATCTGGGTTATGTTGTGGTCAGCCCAATAAAAACAAAAAACAAGCTAAAAGACAAAAGAACTTCAGTGTGCAAGCACTGAGGCACGGGTTACCCCCAAAGGGCACTAGGCGGGAATATGATAATATGTTGCCCTTTTCTATAAATCTGTTTTAGACCTCTGCTTTAAAAAGCACTGTTCCCTCTGATTGCTGTTCTAAGCCATTCAAGATTTGTTCTCATTTGTTCAGAGGATCTTGGAAGCACGCATGCTGTGGCAATACCAGCGATGCTGCCCGTTCACACAGCAGCTTACACTGCTTACTTCACAACACATCCCCAACTCCACTGAGACTCCGGGACAGGATTGGACATCAACTTACCACGGTCCGGTAAGTGTCCGTACAGACATACCCCACACCTCGGGTTGCTGCAGTGCAAATGTGGCATTGTAAACAGGCATACTGGTGAATCTGTGGTATGGTGTTCTTCAGAGTCTGAACGATTATCCAATGCAGTGTTGGCGTTACCCTAATATGACACAAACATGCTTGCATAGAGGTCGCAGATATTATGGTAATGCCTGTAATAGTTGTAGTTTCTCTATACTAAGACACAGTGCTTGAATTGTGTCAAATACTTTGGTTATCAGAGGATAAGTGCATGACTCTCACTGCTAATTCTACTGAATTACTTTGAAAATGCGTGACATCTCATTCCCAGAATTCCCCTGGACATCTTAAACTTCAAGTCACAAACTGTGGACTGTCCATATATTACAATGCCAACAATGCATCTCAGGATCATTCAAACCCCAAAGAACACTATACCAGATTCACCGACTTGTTTTTTTCTTTCTTTTTTTGATACAGTGTCTCCACTGATTTTTTCAGCGGCAACCCTCCCACTCCATCATCAACCCACCTCAGGAAACAGGTTAGTGGCCTGCCCCATAGGGTTGTGCGAGGCCATTAAGTCAATGTTTTTCCCTTTTGGTCGATTCCCTAGGGCATCAAGCATGCAATGACGTGCTTGCACACACGCATGTAAGGTGTGCGGATGTTCCACATCAGCCGACGCCCTCCTGAAGTACTGTCCGAGCTGTCATTGCAATTCGAGCCTCCACCAGTTAGGAGTCAAGTGGCGGGACCCAGGAACCCTCCACTGGAAAGTAGAACAGCTGTCATCGGATGCACAATCCTCCCTCTCTCAGTCTGCCCCAAGCGACCCAGTTCCACTCTCAAACCCAGGTCACCAGCATGGCTAGTGGTGTCGCATTCAGCACCTCAACCCACCACACTACTGAGATGACTTGTTCCATGGAATTTTAATCCGGTTTCATTTGCCTACATTGTAGGCTGTACCCCTAATACATGCACTACACTACATTACATTCCCTCTAACTACCGTCCTATTTCCCAGCTGCAACTGATCTCCAAGGTGATAGAGAAAGCAGTAACCCATCAGCTTACCGACTATCCTGTTCCTAAGCAACTTCTGCCTGAATTCCAATCTGTTTTTTTCCAAGTGCACTCAGCAGCAAAAATGGACCTTATACAAGTATCCAATAGCATCTCTCTCAGTCGATGAAGGGGATCAGACTGTTCTGCTGCTGTTAGAGATTTCATCTGTCTTCGATACCATTAATCACAAAATATTGGTCATGCACCTGAAATCCATCTTCAGTATCAGAAGCACAGTCCTGAGTTGGCTCTGCTCAAACATTAACAGCAGAGCTCAAACCTATGCACTTTCTTTTACCTCCTCACCTAACTCTGTAGCAGCTGCTGTTACACAAGGCTTCATTCTGGGGCCACTCTTTTTGTGCTATATATAATTCCCCTGGCAGACTTTTATTAGCGCTCATGGTCTGTCTTACTACAGCTAAGCAGACAACACCCAGATTTATGCCCCCATTACTGACACGGTCCAAGCCACTCTTGCCCGGATGTCTCTGTGCCTTGCCAACGTCCAGTCCTGGAGGACTGCAAACTCTCTCTGTCTTAATGTCAACAAGACCAAGCTTTCCGTGTGAAACACAAAAAGTTAAGATGAAACAGCCCGATTTATCCAACCTATGGTTCCACTATAATTTACAAAACCACAGCTGATCATAACCTTGGCGTCCTGTTTGACCGAACGCCTACTCTGGAATCCCATGTCAGCTCTGTTTTTTACCCAATCTGCACAACATTACCAGGATTCGTCTCTTTCCAAGTTCTGAAACTGCTGCCACCTTGGTACAATTTTTTTTTTTTTTTTTCTTTTTCACGACTGGACTACTGCAACTCCCTCTTGTCTGGTCTTCTAACACGAAGACTGAAGCATCTTCAGCTCGTTCAAAATGCTGCTGCTCATATTCTCTCTGGTTCTAGAAGTCTGGACATGCCTTACCTCTCCTTGTCAAACTTCTCTGACTTCCAACCGAATACAGAATAGATTATAAAACGCTCCTGCTGATTTACAAATGCTACACTAGACTGACTCACTCATTATTTATCAGAACTGCCTCCTCCCCAACCCCACTGACTTTGTTCTCCCCATCCTCATCCACCACCACACTAACTTCGCTCTTCTGATGCCCATCTCGACAATGTTCCTACCACCAGACAGACTACTTCTGGCGATCATGCCTTTTCAGTTTGCAGGCCACAACTTTGAAATGAACTACCACTGGAAATTTGGGCATGCGATGATTTAGCACTATTTAAAACTAAACTAAAAAAATATTTTTATTCAGCTTTCAACACTTTTTGACAATCTGTATCTAAACTAAGTAAGCAATAACCCACGACAGGGTGTGCTGTTATTGGGGATTAACACACACCCAGATGAGTTGTGAAGTACGAGGCCGCAGGCTGAGTGCCCTCGCAGCAACCAGGTGTGCAGTAATCCCCAATAACAGCACACCCTGGAGTGGGCTGGTGCGCTTATAACATAGGTTATGTTTAGACAGCAAAAAAATATCCAGAAAGTTGTTTTTTAGCTGTTTAAATACCAAAAAAGGCACTGTATTCTGCCACCTTGCAAAATAATCTCCAAGAAATAATGCACACTGCAGTGGTGTTATACACATAGAAATGTCACACAGACACTACTGAGATGGTCTGTGACATTTTCGGTGCAAAACACTACGCCCTACTTTGCCTATCATGCGTTCTTTGCCCCCCCCTCCACCACCACACACATTCAGAGAGAGAGAGAGAGAGAGAGACACACACACTTACTCCTTTCATCTGTTACTGTCTCACATAAGGAACTGTAGTAGTAATAAAAGCTTTTATTTTTTATCAGGATATAAATGACAGTTCATTAACAGCATCTTTAGGGCAAATCCCTATTTTGCAAGGTGTTCTTGTATATTCCGCAGAAAATTTCCAAGTCCCAATATAGTTATTCTTAAAAAAAAAAAAATGCAAACAGACATCATTTATACATAGGTAGTAAATAAATTAATAGTCCCATTCTATACAATAGTATGAAGTTCACAAAAAAAGACATATATTGAATCAAAGTAGGTGTCATGTACAAGTAGTTCTTGTTTCAATGCAGTGGAAAGTGATTTTATGATGTTACTTGCATATTTCAACTGAATATTTAAATCATTCCATATTTTAGTGGCAGCAAAGGAGAAGGTCATCTCCCCAGTCTTACTTTTAGGCATCTCTATTTTATGGTCCCTCATCTTTACATGTTTCCTTAAGTCATGTTTGTACTGTACTTTTTGCCCTTTCTCTTACAAGTATACAGGTGCTGTGGTTTCCTTTACTTGCTTAAACATTTTTACCCATATTATCTTTTGTTTACTCTGTAGGGTGAGCCAGCTTAATTTTTCATACAGGACACAAATAACAATATTTGTATTCAGATACTTGTTCTAATGTTGTTTTATTCTGTGTTATAATATTTAAAGTCTGTATCTTGCTACTTCTTTTGAGGTGAGAGAAAAACATGACTTTGGATTTGTTAGTACAGTATTTAAAATCAGATTTGATTCTTCAAACCATTTTTGAATGTTAGAAAAATCTGTCTGTAGGTCCTTTTGAATTTTGCCCAAATCTGTGCCTCTAGTTAGAAGTACAGTGTCATCTGCATAAAGACGTGTAGCTGATTTAATTACTGTCGCTACTGCATTTGTATATATTAAAAAACAAAAGGGGCCCAAGATCAAGCCCTAGAGCACCCCTCTTGTTACCCGTTTCTTGCTTGAAAGGTTCTTTCCTACAGCAGTTTGTTAAATAGGAACGAAACCAGGATCCTACCTCTCCTGAAATACCTATTTGTTGGAGTCTATTCAGCAGCACCCTGTGGTGTACCGTATCAAACGCTTTTGACACATCCAAGAACACCGCACCCACAGACTCCCCTCTATCCAGTGCTGAGGCCACAATATCTATTATGTCGGTGAGCATGATGCTCATGGAATGCCCTTTCCTAAAGCCCAACTGTATCCTAACAGTAACCCATATGATTCCAGGTAACCATATAGCTGTCCATGCACCAGTCTTTTTAATATTTGTGAAATCACAGGCAATAATGCGACTGGTCTATAATTTGTTGGACCAGTAGGAAGTCAGTGTTTAAATATTGGAACTATCTTGGCCCTTTTCCACAATGTTAGGAAAGTTCCTTCTCTCAGACTTCAATTAAAAAAAGTTAGTTAACACTGGTTCAATGACATCATCTGCATCTTTACATCTTGTTTCTATTTGATCTATACCAGGTGCCTTATTTTTATGCATTTTTCTAATCACATCTTTTACTTCCCTACATGTTCTGATTCCAAACCTGAATTGTGGTATTTCTATAATCTAATTTACTACTGCTTTATTCCATTTTTATCTTCCCTTCGTTTTCTTTTAATCTCTGTATGTCTGACAGGGTTGTGAAATATTTACTTAGAATATTAGCCAATTCTAGTTGATTTCTCAAAACTCCATTTTGTTCTATCTGAATTTGTGGTTGCTTATTTACGGGCATTTCTAAGGCTTTTAACAAAGACCAGTATTTACCTGAGCCTTCGGTTTCTTCACTTTTGTTTAGTGTAAAATTGCTGTTTTGCTATTTTTATTTTTGCCTTTAAGGTGTTTCTGGCAATTTTAAACTTTTCCCAATCTGTTTGTTTCAAGGTTTTATTAGCTTTTTTCCACAACCTATTCTTCACACGTATCTCCTTTTTATTTATTTATTTTTTTTCGGTCACCCAGGGTACATGTGTTTTCCTTTGTTTAATCTTTTCTAATGGAGCAACTTCACTGCATACACTAAGGAACAGGCTACTGAATTCCCACAAAGCCAGTTCCAGATTGGGTATAAGGAATATGTGTGACCATTTTACCACCTAAGTTTGAATAAGAAGAGATCAATGCTATACAATTTGAAATTTCTTACCCATTTAATATCATCTGTTAACTTTGATTTTATTTTTCCATCTAACCTACTCACATCCTATTGTGTTGTGGTCTCCCAATACCGGTTGGTTTATAGAAACACAGAGGTTGATGGCAGATAACAGCTAACAGAACAAGCATTTGTCAATGCCGAATGTTTGCTTGCTGGCATTGGTAGTGTAGAAGTTACAGAGCTGCATGATAGAAATGGCAGTGAATGGGCCGGCTCGTCGGCGCAGCGGTTGAATTTCCGCTTGCGAGGCCGGCAACCCGGGTTCGAACGGACCTGAGTCATCGGAGGCGGCGGGGAGAAGGATCGGCGTCCGTTGGACTGCTCTCCTTCTCCGGGGAGAGGATGGGTAGCATCCGGGCGATGGGGACTCTAGCGGAGGCCAGGAGCACTGCAGCTGCCGCACTCAACACGCTTAGGAGGCGGGGCAGGCGCTAGGCGTCATTGCACGACCCCGCCTCCTCGGAAAATCAGGAAAAAAGGAAGCTGCCTGCCGCCTTCCATGAAGCCTGCCACGGCTCAATTAGCTCCTCAGGCCAGCCCTCCGACTAATTCGATGACTGCGGCATGCACGGGGTGCCGCAGCCCGCCCGTGGGGGTAAGCCACGGGGCTTTCGAGGAGCTCGCGGCCTGATGTGAGGAGTGGGAACTCGTGGTCCATGGCAGAGCCGATAATACCGGGCGGCGGGCGGCCCGGGGAGGATAAATAAAGAATTTAAAAAAAAAAAGAAAGAAATGGCAGTGAAGTATTGAACTGAAGCCAACCCCACCACCACCCTGCAGAGAGTGACAGGCATTGGGGTGTGCCTTTGGGTCGTCAGGCATAACGGCCATGCCATTTCACCACACCCTACCCTGCAGACACTGACAAGTATCACGGTGTGCCTTGGGATCTTTGGCCCTTATGCGCACCACATTCCATCAGGAAATACAGTGAGATGGGTGCGGTATAGGAGAATGGGGTGAACTTTGGGGCTGAAGAGTCCAAGGCATACCTCGATGCCTCTCAATGGCTGCAGGATGTGGAATGGTATGAGCATTACAGGCAAGAATCCCAAGTCACACCCTGTCATTCTCCATAGGGTGGGCGTTATGGTTGAAACCCTAACACCTCAGGCATTCGTTGGTATTTCACTCCAAATTTTCAACATGGTTTTGTGACCCCACCTCATGAACAGTGGTAATATCAGTTTGTTAGCCGAAAGCTGCTTTTATGCACATGATTACAGCATTTTAGCACTACAGGTGCAAAAACACATTCAACAGGAAGTGAAAATGACAGCTGTACTGTTCATGGGGAGGTGTAAAACATGGCAATGTTGCAAATCTGCAGTAAAAATATTAAAAAAAAAAAAAACTGGTGAAGTCACGAGCGTGCATAGAAACTGTGCAACGCACACCTGTAATGTAATTAGGTTGGGGATTTTTTTACAGCAGATTGTCAACACAGGCATTTTGGGACCTCCGATCATGAACAGTGTCACTGTGATTTTCTTTATCTGTCCCGAACAATGATTTCCCACAGCGACCACGCATCACTGCGCTGAAAGTGTGAAAACACATTTCGGCCATGTTATGAAAAATGACAGCTGTACTGTTCATAAGGAAGTGTGGAAAAATGCCACTGGTGAAAATCTGGACTGAAAATATTACAAATTCATGAACTTACGAGGGTGCGTGGAAACTGCACAATACTCACTCGTAACACAGTCATTTTATGGACTTTTGTCACCAAATTTTCAACATAGCCATTTTAAGACCTCTGCTCATGAACAGTGTAACTGATTTCCTTAATCTGTCCCAAACATTGCTTTCGCACACCAACTGCACCATTGTGCGGAAACACATTTGGGGTGACACGTGAAAAATGGCAGCTATACTGTTCATAAGGAAGTGTAATAAAACGGCAATGTGGAAAATTTGGAGTGAAAATATAGAAAATTCACAAATTTACGAGCGTGCAGAGGAACTGCGCAATGCATCAGAAACAGTCATTTTTAGGAATTTTTTCACCAAATTTTCAACATAGCCATTTTAAGACCTCTGCTCATGAACAGTGTCACTGTGATTTTCTTAATGTGTCCCATACATTGATTTTGCACACCAACTGCGCCATTGTGCGCTACATGGGCGGAAACACGTTTTGGGCAAGATGTGAAAAATGACAGCTGTACTGCTCATAAGAAGGTGTGGTAAAATGGCAATCTTGAAAATCTGGAGTGAAAATATTGAAAATTTCTTGAACTTACGGCGCGAGGAACTGCTGCGCCGCGCTCGTCAAAACAGTCATTTTTAGGAATTTTTCCACCAAATTTTCAACATAGGTTTTTTGAGAGCCTACCTTATGAACAGTGGCAGTGTCGTTTCGTTACTCGGTCTCAAAAGGTGATTTCGCGCAGTGACTGCGAAATCACCCTTCGGGCTCGATTAACGCCATGACAGTGACAGCACTCATAAGAGGAGGTCCCAAAATCCCCATGTTGAAAATTTGGTGCAAAAATTCCCAAAATGGCTGAGATATGCAGCAAAGTTGAAAAAAACCCTATCTATCCCATTATACAGCTTACCGGCATTTCCTCAGTTCGCGGTCGGCTTTGAAGAGTGCAGACGTGTTCCCAGTCCACCGAAGATCGTCGCGCCGGAGTCTGGAGGTAAGTATGGGGTGGGGGTTTGTGGGGAGGCAGGGTGTGCAGTGGGTGGGAGCAGAGACAGCGAGGACCGTTTTTAAATTTCAAGTATTTTTTTTTTTTTTTTTTTTTTTTTTTTTTAAATGACGACGTGGACGTTTGCCACGCTGTGGGCTCCCAGCATGGCACAAGGACAGCTGGTGGGGGGACATGGAGCCGATGGGGGACTGGGCATCCCCATTGGACAGCATCTGTTGCCACGCTGGGGTGGGCTCCCAGTGTGGCACCCTGTACTGGGGAGGAACCAGTGGAGCCGACGGGTTGGGCACCCCGTCGGCTATATAATCTTGACCACGCTGGGGTGGGCACCTAGCGTGGCATATGAACTCTGCTTTGGGGGTGGGGGCGCAGCACGGCCAGCGTTAGGCACCCCGTCAGCTACACAGCAGTATGCGTGTGTGTGTAGGGGGAGCGCGCATGAGCAGGCGATATCTTATCGCTGCTCACTGAAGCGTAGCTCCCCCTTTCAACTGTACTCCACTGCATTTTGGAGCCGTCATAGACAGCTCCAGCAGGCACTGGAGAACTGCGGCCACGCCTGCAAACACACTGACTGAATTGGAAGAGGGCTGCCAAACCTCCGAAAACTCGGATGATGGCACTATGTTTCTTGCACATGCGTGCAAGCAAACATAAAAAGGTCTAGACCGATTATTGATATTTAGTCCAGAAAAAATATCACATGTGGGTTTCTGTTTCACAGGAACACGATAAATGTTTTAAGACTTTACTGAAATCAGTATTACAAAAAGAAGCACACCAAGTAATGTATAGAAATCATCCCCAATACAAAGAACAAGCTTGTTCTCACACCTCAGAAGGAGAGTGGCATCACGGAGCACTCAAGCTTTGTTCTCATACTTCATGACATCACTGTCCCTCCTCGATATGAGAACCAGCTTGTTCTTCACACCAGTGAGTGAGTTATTCTCCATTTGTCTGTAATAACAGGGGTCTATTTTAACATTAATTTACTGGCCTGGCACAGTGCGACACACACACACATGCACACACACACACACACACACACACACACACACACACACACACACACACACACACTTTCCCATCCAGGCAAAGAGAAGAAAAGAACCTCTCCCCAGCCACTGCAGGCCCACCACCACAGCCACCTCAGGCCCACCACCCTCCCCACCCAGGTCCCCTTAGTCAGAAAACTCACCTACAATGTGACAAGTAAAAGAAAAGTCCTGAAGCAACAAACTGCCAGTCCTATCTTTAATGTCCTATATATCAATGCCCATATTGTCAGGAAGTGCTCCCGATAGCCAGGTCCTGATCTAGGCTACCAAACTGTCCCTTTCCTCACCTTGCAGTACGCCAATCAGTCTCATATGCGTGGCCTGGGCCCCATTCTTGAGGGTCTCGAGACGGGAGTGGAGATGGGAATTCTCTATTGTTAACTAAGCGACCACAGCTTGGGCCTGCATTGAGCACTCCTCCACATTATTTGCAGCGGCTACTGCATTCTCGAGTTTAACATCTTGAGAGCCCAGTCGTTCCAGTATACTCTCCACTTTTTTGTCCAAGTCACCCACAGCCTTCAGGACCTGTTCCCAGAGTGGCAGCTCTCCCGCACTGCTTGCTTGGCTTGGGCCGGACTGCTGCACAGGTTGCTGTGAGGGCTACACTCTGTTCTGGGCTTGCCTGCCTAATGGCCAAATTAGGTAATGATCTGCAGCGCTAGCTCCTGCAGTGCTGGTTCATGTGAAAACTTCAACCAAAAGAAAAAAACTGCTGCTTTAATTTGACAATACAGTAGACGCCAGTTAAAGGGGATGGTCGCTTAATTGGGATGATCCTCCAGGCACCGATTTGTAGTTAATGTTATCCTAGGTACAGTGTTTCCCCCTTAATTGGAACGCCTATTCCGTTTATAGGGGACAACTGAGTCTTCACTTAGAGTACTTTCAGCTACTTAACACCGGATTATTAAACAATTATGATGGCCAAAATAAACTGGATTCACGGCCAGCGCTCTGCTTTGTGACTTGTTTGCTGCTAAAATGGCATCCAGTAAGAGAATCGACCTTCCTCTTTTGGATAAAAATCAAAGTTTTAGAGTGCCTGCAACATCCCAAGATTCAAGGTGAATGGCAGCTAAACATCAACCCGAGCAGTAACTGGAAGAGGAGAGGGAAAGATAACGAAGTAGAGAAGGGCTTACCATCATGGTTTAATCACGTTGAAAGCTGTGGAGCTAGGCTGACAAGCCCGATTTTAAAAGAAAAAGCTGAGGAAATTGCCAAACATCTGCACCACGATGGGTTTGATGCCACCAATGGGTGGCTGACGCAATGGAAACACCACAACAAAATTGTATGAAAAAGGGAGCAGGGGAGAGCGCCTGCATGCAGATGCTCCCTCTGCAGCAGTATGGATACAATCTGTTCTCCCAGGTCTTTTGTCTGACTACCCACCAATCAACATTTTTAATGCCAACGAAACTGGCATTTTCTACAGAGCGTACCCAGACAGAGGCCATAATCATAAATGCACCAATATAACAGGGGGCACAAAAATCAAAAGACAGGGTTTTGCTCATGTGCTGCACAAATATGGATGTCTCAGAGAAATTGCCCCTGCTTGCGATAGGAAAGATGAAGAGACCGCAATGTCTCCCAAAGGATCTTTCCACTCTCCCTGTCACACATCAAACTTCTGCCAATGCTTGGATGACAGGGGCAATTTTTGGGAAATGGTTGTCAAACTGGAACAGTTGTCTTCCATGGTGAAGAAGGAAACTGCTGCTTTTCATCGATAATTGTAGCGCCCACCCCAATGCGCTCGCTGATAAATTCAGCCACATTAAGTTCGTTTTTTTGCCCCCGAATACAACCATCAGCCTCATTCAGCCCCTTGAGATGGGGGTCATAAAAAACTTTAAGCGGCATTACCAGTTTCTTTTTTCAACTTTTTAACTGAGTTTTAAAGTTTAAATAAAGATGCCATTCATTTGATCAAACAAAACTTTCACAAAAGTAGCTGAAATCACTATCTTCAATTGTGTGCATGCTCGTACATGTATGGGGGGGGACAAAGGGGGGATTTACGGTTGAACAGCTAAAAGCTACTTCCTTTTATCGGGATGGCTGCCGAAATGGGACAATTTGTTCACGGAGCCATCCCCTTTAAGCAGCTTCTACTGTAATTCATGACTTTGCTGGAGCTGAAGTGAGCTACATACAGTCCAGTGCCTGGCTCTCTAACGCCCCCCACCAATCTTATCTTAACAGTCTCACTGCCAGTCCCGAATGCCAGTAATCTCTCCCCCATGTGATACTGCAAAACACTGCTGGGAGAGACTGCCGGCATTCGGGCCTGGCAGTGAGACTACCAAGATATGACTGGTGGTGTGCTTCTTCAGGACTTTTTGATACTAATACTTGTCATCTCATAGCCGACTCATCTGCTCAACGATAGTGCTACCGCTCGTGATGCCGGGAACGAGCTAAGATCATCGGGGGGAAGAGGAGAGTAAGCATCTCAGAGGACGCTCTCCTCCTCCTTCAGATAGGGAGGGTTCTGTCCTGCACTGCAATACTGCCACCTGGGTGGCCACAGGTAGTAGTGCGGTTGGAAGAGCCATGGGGAAAGTGGGACATCACTGACGTCGACAGGCGGACGCATGCATTGCATGTGCAGGACCACACAGTTGACGATAGGTGACATCTCAGGAGACTGGAGAAAAACAAGGACAATGGCCCAGGAACCCTCCACAATGACAGCCGCGGTACATCCTGGGTCTCCACCTCCTCAACATCAGGCACCACCTGATGAGACAGTGACATTCGGGGGGTTCCCACTCCACCTGGGGGGGCACAGCCAAGGCTAGATGGGGGTAAGTGACCATAGCAGAGGGAGGCAGAGGCATTGTGGGGGGGGGGGGAGAGACTGGCAGGGACTGATGTAGAAGGGGGGCAGAAATACAAATATCAAAACAATAAATAAATAAATAAATAAATACTTGTCACCTCGTGTGTGACTTTTTGACCAAGGGGACATGGGTAGGGAGGGTGATTGGACTAAGATGAGTGGTGGAAGGGTATTTAATACTGTAGTGCTTTGTTTATTTGCTGTACTGCATTTTTTTTTTTTTTTTTTAAACCAGGTGAGACACACTAAGCTGAAGCTTGTTTACAGGTGCAACCTGGGAGCACAAGGAAGTTAAGTGACTTGCTCAGAATCACACAGTATGCAAGTGGAGGCTGTGGGATTCAAACCCAGGTCTCCAGCTTTACAGCTCAGAGCATTAAACCACTATGCTATACTGCCTCCTATCCGGCCAAGGAGCTGAGCAAAGCGTTTGTGTCCATCACCATCGTGGATCAGAGTCTTGGAATTGGGGTGCACTGGGGATGCCGGTGCCACGGGACACCAGGGAAACTATCTGGGGGTGAAGAGACTGAGGGGTTGCACTGGACACCAGGGAGATTTTATGGAGAAGGGGAGAGGAAGAGGTGCCACTGGACACCAGGGAGAACTAATGGGGATGTGGTGATGAAGAGGATGCCACTTGACATCAGAAAGGGCTTATGGGGGAGGGGATGTCACCGAACCCCAGGGAGGGCTTATGGGGAGAGAGCGGGTGTCTCACTAGACACCAGTGAAAAATTAAGGGGATGGGGGAGCAAAAGAGACACTATAAACCAGAAAGTAACTGGAGAAGGATGGGGAGAGGGAGTCCTTTTTTACGTCAGACCCTGTTTCTTGCACTCTTATGCCACGGCTGTCCCTGCAAAGAATAACCTGAAACATAGCATGCATGTTCTCTCTGCCAGGATCCCAAACACCTGGTAATGACCAGTTCACAGGTTTAAACATTCTAAAAGAAAAAGTGTGGGGGATGAAATCAGGGACATGGTAAACACCAGACACACACAGAACTGGAATGCCCCCACATCACCTACCATACTGCCCCTGGGGCAATCACTACTGGGGGAAGGAGAGCATTCTGAAAGAAATGCAGAGAGCATTCAGTTCAGGGGGCACTGTTCCAGATTTGGGGTAAATTCCTGTTTAAAACCATAATGTACGCCGGCACAGCTGTTGGATTTCCACTTGCGACGCCGGCGACTTGGGTTGGGGAATGGACTCAGTTCGCCGAAGGGCCGGCCAGGGGAAGAAGGATGAAGCGTCCCATGGACGGCTCTCCTTCTCCGGGGGAAGGGGGCGTAGTGTCCGACGCATCAAGGACCCCTGGTGGAGGCCGGGAGTTCCTCACGCTACTGGTGCTTGACAGTGTGGGAGACGGGGCGGACGCTGGCGTCACTGCACATCCCGCCTCCAAAACAGAAAAGCAGAAAAAAGGAGCAG
This sequence comes from Neoceratodus forsteri, assembly GCA_016271365.2. Taxonomy (NCBI): domain Eukaryota; kingdom Metazoa; phylum Chordata; order Ceratodontiformes; family Ceratodontidae; genus Neoceratodus; species Neoceratodus forsteri. The sequence goes on along the minus strand of CM028131.1, from coordinate 1,280,868,553 downwards.
GCAGGGAGGGTCCACTGTCTAGGTGAAGCCCTCCCTGGGGCTTCAATTAGCCACCATTGCAGTCATTCCCCCGACCAGTCACTAGTTCCGCGGTTCACATACGGGTGTCTGATGCCACAACCCCACCCACCAGGAGGCAAGTCAGGGAACTGGGGGAGAGAAGAGAGACAGCCATAGATGGTGGTGGAAGCCTAGCCATGACCAGGGCTGAAGGTTGACAGTTAGACCCAAAATAAAGAGGAAAAAAAAAAAACAGAATGTACCTAATCCAGAATAGTGCCCACTGAACTGAATGCTCACATTTCTTAATGCCCAGAAAGCATTCTGGCAGGGATTAAAGGCATTTAGTTTCCAGGTATCAGTGCAAACAGTGGATTAACAACTGAACGGGACCATCCCATGAGTGGGGTTAGAACCTCTGACAGCTGTCCTGATCTTCTGCTTTCACACAGCCCTTACTGGCCACAGTCCCTCATCAGTACAGGATTTTATCTGCCACTCTTACTGTTTACAGAAACAGTACAGATGGTTCAGAAGTCGTCAGGAGACACCATTCTGAGTAAGTCCCCAACAGGCCCTCGCCAGCCCTGATCACAAACCCCAGTGGGGACCCGAGCCTCTGGAGACCGCAATGGAGGCAACCAGTGCCACCCAGGAACCCTGCCACCATTTGCCCTCCAGCCAGTCACAGTGGAGAAGTGAATCCACAGGTGCTAAACTGCAAACTGGCATCCCAGATTAGGATGCATGTAAAGATTTCAGGGGTGTGCAATCCTATTGCCCCCTGTCTGGAGTACGTCATTTCCTTGAAGGACAAGTTAAAAACAAAACAAAAGAAAGCGGATTTCATTGTAAAGAATGAGATGAGGGGCAATTGCAAATTCAGCTCAAGTTGTGGTTGTGCAAGTCCTAAAAGTTTTGATTTGAACAGCCCTAAAGACTGGACTTCAAGACTCACTTTTGGCAGGCTGAAGCCTCCATTCAGCACGAAACACTGCCAGGGAACCCTCCCAACTGATAAGCAATTGTAAGTACATTGCTGGCAGCTTGACATACTGTCACTAAGCATGAATACATGTTGCTAACAGGATGTACCTCGTTAACATTACAAAACATTTCAGAACTAAGCTCGGGGTGTTGATATTAAGTTTTGCAGTCACTAGCCCACAAGGCCAGTGACTGGGAAAATCCACTAGCCCCACTGACTTTTCCACTGGCCCAGCTGGCGTACTTACTAAAATGTTACTTTCTCCAGTATAAGCCCACAAAGCCAGTTAAAGGAAAATTCTTACTAACCAGAGAGAACATCTACCAGCATTTGGCTAGTGGACCGTTGCCAATTTTGACCCAAGTAAGCTAACTTAAAAGAAAGGCTCAGCAGGACCCAACTCTACATGAGCCGGATTTTTAAATTTTCAGACACGCCAACAGGTCTTTGGGGTTTGCGCTGGAGCCCCATAGTCACAAGGGGCTGTTGGGCGGGCAAAGAGGGTTAGCACACCTGCAAAACAATGTATGCGTGTTGGCAACTGGAGGGGCATGGCCATAAATATGCGCCCAACCCCATATTCAGAGGCGCTGCACTGCACAAAAGGGTTTAGTGCGGTCCTTTTACACAGTGCAAATACCGCTGAACAAAACCCAGACCTAACTCCAGGCAACCCTAGTGGCTGCTGGAGGTAATGCAGCCACAGAGCCAGTTGGCCACTGGGGGAGCACAACTACCCCATCCCTGGCTCCCCCCTCCACCACCAATCATTGACCCATTCTTTAAATACCATATTATCTCTGGCGTTAGTGGTCCCTTCCCCCCTCGCCAATCAGTGGCCTTTTTTTTTTTTTTTTAAGCCACCTACCCAAGCTCTAATTCGGTCTTCCCTTCAGGTCTCCTAGGTACACTCCTGCCGCTCCCACCACTCTACTGCAGCCTTTCAACCCCATATCAGCAGCACCCCAGGTAACCCGGCGTTTCCCTTCGCCGGACAGGCCCCCCACCCGGGGAAGAAGGCACCAGTGGGGACAGGCCAGCGCACCCATTCATTGGCCTGGGTGCTGCTGGGGAAGGTACAGGTAAGCTGTTTTCGGGAGGCCTAAGGAGGACTGGAGACTGTCATCTGGCCAAAAGGGAGCAATTTTTTTTTTCTCTTTTTCCATGGCACATGGCGTCCGGACGTCTAGGCGAAAGCCAACGTCTGCCACGCACCTCCCACCTACAAACCCGATGCGCTGCCCTACCCCTGGCCTCCACCAGCGGTCGCACAACACCGGATTGTGGCCCCCCTCCCTCCCCGGAGACAACGAGCAGTCGTGGGACACTCAAGTTGTCTCCCCCGGCTGGCCCTCCAGCGACCCGCACTCGTTCCTGAACCCGGGTCACAATTGGAAATCCAACTGCTGCACCAGCAGGCCAGCTTGGCCCGTTCTTTAAATAAATATTATCCCTGGTGCAAGTGGCCCCTTCCCCATCCCCGCATATCACTGGCCCATTCTTTAAATACATATTATCCCTGGTGCTAGTGGTAACCCCCACTCCTTCCAATTTCCAACCCTTACATACAAACAACCTCCCTTGCATTCAGTGCCCCGGTCAGCGTATCCCCAGTGGTGGCGTCGCGAGTGCATATGGTGAACAGCACAGCCCTTCCTCGGCTGGCCGCCACATGTACAGCCAGGGAGTTTGCCTCTTATTTATAGGATGGGGGGGCTACCACTAGGTGCCAGGGATTTTCTTCATTAAGAGTGGCACCCACTCTGGAGTAGGCAAAGTGACTAGTGGGGTGCTGTAGGGGTCGGTGCTGGGGCTGGTCCTCTTCAATGTCTTTATAAGTGACATTGCAGAGGGACGGAAGAGAAGGTGTGCCTGTTTGTGGATGACACAAAGCTCTGCAACAGGGTGGACACACCGGGAGGAAGGGGACAGAATGAGGGATGATTTAAAAAAACTGGACGAATGGTCACAGGTCTGGCAGCTGGGTTTTAACGCAAGAAAATGCAAAGTCATGCACAAGAACCTGGGGGCAACATACCAAATGGGAGGAGAGGTACTAACAGTCACAAGGCAGGAAAGGGACCCGGGGGTGATCATTTCTGATGATCTAAAGGTAGCTAAACAGTGTGTCAAAGTAGTGGGAAAATGCTAGTGGAATGCTCAGATGCATAGGGAGAGGTATCACTAGCTGAAGGAGGGAAGTAATACTGCCCCTGTATAGGTCACTAGTGAAACCTCACCTTGAGTACTGTGCTCAGTTCTAAAGGCCCCTCTTCAAAAGAGCATAGAGGGGGTGGAGGCGGTACAAAAGGAAGGCAACCAAAATGGTGCAGGGCCAATATCAGAAGCCCTACGAAGAGAGGCTCAAGGATTTAAATATGCACACACTGGAAAACAGGAAGGAACGGGGGGATATGATAGAGACATTCAAGTACCCAACAGAGATTAACAAGGTACAGGAAGAGAGCATTTTTCAAAAGAAAAATATGCTCAAGGACAAGGAGACACAATATGAAGCTGGAGGGGGGGAGGCTTAGGGGAAACGCAAGAAAAAATTACTCACCGCAGTAATCTTCTTTCTTTCAAGGGGTCCTTTAGCATCAGTAACTTTTCTGCACTTAGCTGGCTAGGTGCAACTGCCCCGGAGGTGCGTCTTTAAGAGATATTTAAATGAGCTTAGGGCCAAGCCAATAAAAAGACAGGAGGGGGTGTGAGCTGAGTGATAGCTGTTGAAGGCTTGAGAATTTTTTCAAGGAAAAACAAGGGCAAATGCCCGGAAAAAGAATTAACAGGATTCAAGAAACATGCAAATATCCACAAAAGTGGAAATAGAAACAACAGCAATACGAGCTAAAAACTCATCAATAAGAAACTCCAAATTTGGTAAAAGGTGACACAGAGCCCTTCTCAGACAGATGAACCGGGCAGGAAGGGTGGGAGCTTACTGATGCTAAAGGACCCCTTGGAAGAAAGAAAATTACTGCAGTAATTTTTTCTTACCCCAGGAGTCCTTTAGCATCAGTAAGTTAAAGACTACTGAGCAGTACCAAGTGGGAGGTGGGCAGAGAACCTACTTAGGAAAGAGGCTCTGCAGAACTGCCCTGCCAAACTTGGCATCAGATCTGGTCTGCACATCCAAACTGTAGTGTTTCACAAAGGTGTGCACAAATTTCTAGGTAGCTGCTTCGCAGACATCTAGTAGGGGAATGTCCCTTGCTGCTGCAAGCGAGGCTGCAGTGCCCCTGACAGAATGGGCCCTGAGCCCCACTGGAGATTGCTGACCAGCCTTTTCATAGCAGAATCTAATACAAGAGACCAACCACTGAGAAACAGTTCTCTTGGTAAATGGTCTTCCTCTGCCTACATCCCCGTAGGTGAGGAACAACTGAATGGAAGAGCCTCTGGACTGTCTAGTATGCTCTAGGTAGTGAAAGATGGTTCTTTTGACATACAAAATGTGGAGCTTTTGCTTGCCAGAAGTGGATGGCTCAGTAAAGAAGACAGGCAGAGTAATGGACTGGTTCAAGTGAAACTCTGAAACCACCTTTGGCAGAAAAATCGAAATTTGGGTACCTGTAAATTTTCTTACTCCGATGGCTGGTCTCTGGGCTTCATTACACCTGGGCTGTACCTCCTGATGACAGCTATAGCAAGACTAATGCTGTGCAGCAGGGGAGGATAAGGAGCCCTCCACATCCGGTGGTCTCCAGTCATTCCTAACGCAGTCCCCCTGAGGCAATACTACAAGAACTTGGAAACAAAAACACAACAGTTATGGCATAAGTGGCCCTGAGGCCAGCCAACTATATACATTCTGGGAGGGAATCTGAAGCCCGGAGACCAGCTGTTGGAGAAAGAAAATTTACAGGTGTCTAAATTTTGATTTCTCTCTCCTAAGCTGGTCTCCGGACTTCATTACGCCTGGGATATCCAAAAGCAGTGCATCCTTAGATGTCCCGGGTGGGAAGAATGTCAAGTGCTCTTAGGGCTCCACCACCACCTGAAGCACTCAGTGGCCAAAGGAAGTGTCCGTTGAGGACATCATATCCAGTTTGTAAAACTTTGTAAATGTGTGAATGGATGACCAAGTGGCCGCTCTGCGTAAGTCTGCTGGGGATGCTTCTCTGAAGTTCACCCATGAAGCGGCCATAGCTCTGGTGGAATGGGCTCTCACTGGACCAGGTAGAACAACTCCAGCCTGATCATACGCCATAGTGATTACTGATCTAATCCATCTGGCTATAGAGTCTTTTGAAGCCTTTTTAACCACATTTTCACTTGCAGTTAAAATGAACAAGCTTGATGTTTTGCGAATAGCGTCCGTTCTCTTAATATACAATTTGATTGCTCTCCTCGGATCTAGAGTATGAAACTCTCTTTCCTTTTCGATTTTCGGATGAGGACAGAAGGAAGGAAGGATTAGCTCCTGGTTACAGTGGAAGAGAGACAAAACCTTTGTTAAACATCCTGGATCTGTCCAGAGTACCACAGAGTCCTGATGAAAAACAGTGTAGGGCTCTTTGGTGGACAGCGCACCCAGTTCGCTGATTCTCCTGGCTGACGTAATAGCTACCAGAAAGACCACCTTCATTGTAAGATGCATGATTGAAGCCTCTTTCAGAATATCAAATGGTGCTTTTGTTAGGGCCTTGAGAACCAGATTAAGTCTCCAAGGTGGTACAGTTGGCTTAACTGGGGGGGCGTTTCAATGTTGCTGCTCTTAGAAACCTCCCGACATGAGGATGAGATCCCAGTAAGTCTCCCGAATCTGCCAACAAGAGTGCCCCCAATGCAGAAACTTGAACCTGTAAGGTGGCTGGCTGCAGACCCTTATCAAAACCCTCGTGAAGAAACTGCAAAAGCACTGGGAGGGATATTGGATGATCCTGTATAGCCTTAGATTGGAGCCAGAACAAGAATTTTCTCCAGATTCTATAATATACTTTAGAGGAGGAGGAGCGCCTGGAGTTTACCATCATTTCAATTACCGGAGAGGTGTAGCCCAACTCTTTGAAAGTTTCCCGCTCCATCTCCAAGCCGAGAGGAACAGATTGCTCAGGTTGTGGTGTAGAACCGGACCCTCATGAGGAAGGCCTGAGCTGAGCTTGAAAATAAAGGGTGGTGCCCGCGATAAGCACCCGCAATAAAATTAGGCTTTAAACGAAATAGTCACAGTAAAAATAAAGTCAAAATAGCGCAGTCACGCCAAAAATTAAAAATTTGCACGGTGCTGTTGAAAAAGTAAAGCTTTCACTCAGTACGCTAAATGAAATAATTTATGAGGAAAACTTTATCCAGACAAACACTAGGAGGCTGTCAACAAGAAAAGTTGGGAGACACCTCAGAGGCAATATTGCTCAGTCCAGCGGAGAAAAAATTCTGAAGCCTTCGACAGCTCTCACTCGGCTCATACCCCCTCCCGTCTTTTGATTGGCTTGGCCCCAAGCTCATTTAAATATCTCTTGAAGGCACACCTCCAGGGCAGTTGCACCTAGCCAGCCAAGTGCAAAAACGTTACTGATGCTAAATGACTCCTGGGGTAAGAAGGAAGTACTTCTTCATGGAGAGGGTGGTGGATGCTTGGAACAGCGTTCCAGAGAAAGTGGTGGGGGCTAAAACAGTCACAGGATTGAGCAGTTCTGGAAAGCACAACTGTTTAGACAGCCACTTTTCCATAGCCAAGGAACATCTCAGGAATGCCATTTAGCCAAGGGTTGACAAATCCCAGAGCCAGACGTCCGAAGCTAGCAGTTCACTAGCTAGGACAAGCACTGACTACCCAGCTGGTTGTCCTATGGAGAGCCAGCAAAACATAATTACACTTTTTTATTTGTCGTTGTTACTTGCCTCATTTGACTGCCTTTCTTCTCCTTGCCACTACGGTGTGCAGACTTTGTATGGGATGCTGTGTAATCAGAGCACACCTAGAGTTGAAGCATTGGGAGCAAGCAGCCAAGCAACAGAATGAGGAGGCAAGACAGCCAGGAGGGAGACAGAAGTCGCAGACTGTAGTGTGGAGCAAGTGAGCTGGAGTGGCATGAGCAAGCGGCCAAGCAGGAAGAATGAGCATGTCCATGGCGCGGCGCAGCACAGCAGAAGCTGAGTGACAGGATGGCCAAAAAATGGTGAGGCAGTCCTGAGGTACCCAGGGTCCATGGCAGTGAATAGCAGGGGTGGAGAAGGCTGTGTAGGAGCTGCCAGCACATGTGGGCAGTTTATGAATGGTGTTGGAGGAAGGGGCCAGTCAATTCATCAGCAGAGGTGAACTGGTTTTGGTTGTTGTTTCCTACCATAGACATGGATCACTGGGTGGTAGGAAAAATTGAGAATGGCCTCATGGGAAGCTCACCGTCAGGCTCCCGCAAGAGCCACAGCATTGTCCGTGCTGAAATTCTTGGTATGGTGCAAAACACGCACTCCTACTCAGGCAGGGATCAGTATATTAAATTTTGAACAGGGAAAAGGATTGGGGTTTGGGTGGATTTTCTCATCTATTTACCCTCAGAATTGCAACTTAAACATTTTAAAGAAAAGACTGTGTGGAGAGTGGATCAGGTAGAAAAAGGCTGATTTGCAGCTCAACAGCAGGACTTTTGGGGAGGATTAAAAAAAACAACATATAATTTTTAAGAAAATAATGTTTACGCTTATTTCTAACTGGACTGCCAACTCAAGCACCAGGACTGTTAGTTTTATACCAGCCACTTGTCCGTGGGCAGGTACTTCATTTTCAGGTTTGTCGACCCCTGCATTTAGCCTTTAACAAGCTTTTCTTCTCCATCCAATTGACATCACATCAGTAATTTCAAACTATTGTAAACACTGCTCACCAATATCAGTTTAGTTTGTCAGCGCATACTTTTTTCAACCAGAATCGATCAGATTTGGTAGCGCTTAATGAATTTAAGATGATCAGTTAAAATAACCTGTCTGCCCGCCCGTCAGCGCAGCAGTTGGATTCCCACTTGTGACGCTGGAGACCCGGGTTCAGGGCGGACTCCGTCGTCAGAGGGCGGCTGGGGAGAGGCTGGAGCATCTGCAGACAGCCTCGCCTCCGGGGGAGGAGCAGGCACCTGCTGGTCTCTGGCGGAGGCTGGGAGCACAGCAGGGTGTCAGGACTCTAACTGCAGGGAGAGTGACTAACGTCAGCGTTCACCTTGATGTCACGTGGCAAGTCACTCTCCAGGGGAGAAAACCAAGGAAAAAACAGCTCCCTGGCTAAGCCAGATGATGGTCTCCGGCCCCCGCTGCCGCCAGGCTTCACGACCACCCACCTCAGCAACACCTGGAACCGATTGCCGCAGTACGCTGGACAACCCCCACCAGTGCCTTTCCTCTCAGAACAGGGGGACCCACCTGGTGAAGAGAAGCCGGGCTACTCTCAGGGGGTAGCGATATGAGGTAGGCCTAAGGATGGAAGGACCTAAGAGGGCCTGAAGGAGGAGCTGGTCAGGAAGCAGAGGAGGGGAGGAAAAAAAATAAAATAACCTGTCTAATGACGATTATTTCTGGTCCAGTTCCATAGCTGTACTTCAGATGCAAATTGTTTTCCATTACATGTAAAACTAGTAAATAAAGAAGAATAAAAAAAAAAAAACACAAATACCACAAGTTCAATTAAAGGACGTGTTGACAGGACTACTACTACTACCAGACTTGTTAGTCACTGTTAAGCCACACTGAACAGTAGCCTCTACAGTGGCATAATAATATTGGCTGACAGAACAGTCAGTCAGAGTGGACTGGCTTTTCACTGGCTGGCTATTGTCAATCACTGCCTCTCCTAGTACCTACCGTCTTAACTGATCAGATGAAGCGGCTTACAAAAAGCAGAATTAACCATTAAAAATCTAAATATTTAAGCAAAGGCAGTGAATTATTACTAAAATAATTGAAATTACACCTGGGCCGGCTCCATGGCATCAAGCGAAAGGGTTCACTTGGCACGCTGGCGACATGGGTTTGTGCCCTGAGCCTAGGTGACAGGAGCAGAAACCAGCAGGGAGGGAGTCTAGAGCGTCCTTTGGACACTTCCCTCCCGGAAGGGGGGGGATCTTAGGCACCTGGAGGTGGCTGCGGCGACGTTCTAGGTGGCGTAATGCCTCGATACATCGCCAAACGTCCCCACCCCAGGTTGCTGTCGTGACCAGCACATTGAGGGAGGAGGGAAGTGGGAAGAACAGAAAAGCAGAAAACTGCCCCCCCCCCCCAACTGGATGACAGCTGCTGGTCTCCATCGCCATGAAGCTCCAGAAGTGTCCAGACCGACCCCGACACACCCGGGATACGTTACTGTGCCTATGGGTGCTTCACCCTGAAAGGGGGGGAAAGAGACTCCCAGCAAAGGGTTACATCAAGTTACCCAGGAGCTGCATTGAGGGGTGGTGGATGGCGGCAAGTGAGCTTAGGCAGCCTGAAGGAGTGGCTGGCCAGGGGAGCCCAGGAAGGAAAAGGAAAAAAAATTACACCTGGAACATGTTATAGAAACTGACAGCAGATAAGGACTGCTAGCACCATCCAGTCTTCCCGTTTTCCCTGCCTACTGTAAAAGTCACAGACCCTACTTGATCTCTGGCTTTATCTCCTCATTCCTATTGCTAGGGTTTCCCTGTGCCTGTCCCATGCATGTTTGAATCCCCCCCACTGTGTTTGCCCCCACTACCTCCACTGGCAGTCTAGTCCGTGCATCCACCACCCTTTCCGTGAAGAAATATTTCCTCATGCTACCCCTTAGTCTACCCCCTTCCATCTCCTCATGTCATGCCCCTCGCTCCTAGACGACATCTTTTCTGAAAGATGCTACCCTCTGGTACCCTATTTATACCTTTTAGATATTTGTAGGTTTCTATCATATATCCCCTGCCCTGCCTCTCCTCCAGGGTCTTCCAGTCTCTTCATACAACATTTGGTGCTGGCCCTGCACCATCTTTGCTGCCCTTCTTTGAACTGCCTCCACCCTGTCTATGTCCTTACAGAGACACGTCCTCCAGAACTGGACACCGTATTCCAAATGAGGCCTCACCAATGATCTGTACAGTGGCATCGCCACCTCCTTTCTTCTGCTGGTGATACCTCTCCCTATACACACCAGCATCCCACTGGCTCTCCTCACAGCCATGTCACATTGTTTGGCCAACTTTAGGTCATCAGATAAGACTACCCCCAAATCTCTTTCCTGTTTGGTGACCATCAATAGCTTCTCCTCCCTTCCATCATGTAATCTGCCCCAAATGCATGATTTTGCACTTTTTCGCATTGAATCTCAGCTGCCACACACTAGACCATTCCTCCAGTTTACCTAGGTCCCTCATTTTTTCCACCCCTCCCGGCAAGTCCACTCTGTTGCAGATCTTAGTGCCATCTGCAAAGAGGCACGCTTTCCCTTCCAGCCCCTCCGCAATGTCACTTTTTTTTTTTTTTTTTTTTTTTAATCATATCATATTCTATTCTCCCTGCATCCACAGCCCCTGCTTACCTCCAGCCACCGCTCCTCCTTCACCTCCGACCCCGAAGTTGGACGTGCCCAGCTGGCATATGCAGCTATACCATCAAAAGGGACTCCCCCATGTCCTTGTGCCCCGCAAGGAACCACTATCGGCACACGCCTCCAATCCAGGCATTCGTCGGCCGGTGAAGCTGCAGCTATCATGCTGCTGCAGACCCTGTGCTGCCATTTTCCTCTGAGGTTTTTCTATTCCCCCGGAGTGCGAGCGTGCAATGATGTTGGGCACAATCCTGACATCTGCTGCACTCCGCCCCCATGCATAACCCCACTCCAGTAGTGCCCCCGGTCATCATCAGGGGCCGCTACATAGCAATGGTATCCTGGATCCCTCCCCAGGGATGGGAGAGCAGTCTTTGGACGCTCAATCCCATCCCTCCCTTGCCAACCCCTGGCACCCCGGCTCACCTTCGAACCCAGGTCACCAGCATGGCACGAGACGTAGCGTCCAGTGCCTCAACCCTCAGCACCACCGGGCCGGCTCCCGCAATGTCACTTATTAAGACATTAAACAGGCCTGGCCCCAGGACTGACAGTGGCACTCCCTGGTAACCCTCCTTTCTTCAGATTCAGCTCCATTTACCACAACCCTCTCTCTGTCTTCTATCACTCAACCAGTTCCTTACCCAGTTTACCACCTCGTGACCCACTCCCAGGCTGCCCAGCTTGTTCACCAGTCTTCTATGTGGAACGGAATCAAAGGCCTTACTGAAATCCAGGTAGGCCACATCCATTGCTCTCCCCCCCCCCCCGATCCACGACCCTAGTCACACAGTCAAAGAACTCAATTAGATTTGTTTGACGGACCTTCCTGCTGTGAATCCATGCTGTCTCAGATCCTGTGCTCCGCCGGATTCAAGGTGTTCCACAATCCTTTAAGTAGTGATTTCATAATTTCCCCACTACTGAGGTGAGGCTGACTGGTCTATAGTTTCCAGCCTCCACTTTTCTGAAGAGAGACTATATCTGCCCTCCTCCAGTCCTCCGGAATCACTCCCGTATCAAATGACTCACTGAACAGGGCTGCCAGTGGTGCCACCAGCACCTCCCATAGTTCCCTTAATATTCTAGGATGTATCCTATCCAGTCCCAGTGCCTTGTCCACTTTCAGTTTTGTGAGTTCTTTTAGGACTCTCTTCCATAAGTGGACTGGTGTCCATCTCCCTCCCATATTTGTTCATGCTGCATAACTATGGATACTACATAGATACATAGACAGTGTCAGCAGATAAGGGCCTATGGCCCACCCAGTCTGCCCATTTGAGCTTGTAAGTTCAGTTTGTTTTCCTAGAAGTCTGTTGCCCCTTACCCCTGACCTCCAGAATTCCTTTATGTCTATCCCATGCATTCTTAATTGATTGTTTCAGCCCCCACCACTTCCTCTGGCAGGGTGTTCCACTTGTCCACCACCCGTTCTGTGAAGAAATTCTTCCTCATGTTTCCTCTGAATCGTCCCTCCCTCCAACTTCATCCCATGCCCTCTAGTCCTGGAACATCTTTTCACTTAAAATAGTGTTTTCCTGCACCCTGTTCCTCCCTGTAAGATACTTGTATGTCTCTATCATATCCCTCTCTCCCTCCTCTCCTCCAGGAGTACATGTTCAGTTCCTTCAACCTGTCTTCATAGGACTTGTGATGCAATCCATGCACCATCTTTGTTGCCCTCCTCTGAACCTTCTCTACCCTGTCTATGTCCTTACGTAGGTATGGTCTCCAGAACTGTACACTGTACTCCAGGTGGGGCCTCACTAGTGTCTTGTATGCGGAATTATGACCTCCCTTTTTCCTGCTGGTGATGCCCCTGCCTATACATCCTAGCATCCCATTTGCTTTACCTGCTGCCTTGTCACACTGTTTCCTACCTTGAGGTCATCAGAGATGACAACCCCAAGATCCCTTTCCTGCTTGGTGCATGCTATATCCTCACCCCCAACTGATATATTGTGCCAGGGTTTTGTGCCCCATATGCATTATCTTGCACTTCTTTGCATTGAATTTCAACTGCCAAACCCCTGACCATTCTTCAAGTTTCTGTAGGTCGCTTCTCATTCTATCTACACCCTCTGGTGTGTCTACTCTGTTACAGAGCTTTGTGTCATCAGCGAACAGTGAAATTCTGCCTTCTAGGTCCTGCGCAATGTCACTGATGAAGATGTTGAATAGGACTGGTCCCAGCACTGATCCCTGTGGTACCCCACTGGTCACTCTTCCCTCTGTGGAGTGACAGCCATTTACCACCACCCTCTGTGTCCTGCCACTCACCTTCTCCTTCTTCCATGAACAGAGAACAAAAATATTTGTTCACTACTGATGCTTTTTCTAGATCCCCTTCTTCACCTTTTAGCCTTACTATCCCACCCGTTTTTTTCTCTTTTCACTAATGTACCAAAAAAAGTCTTGTCCCCTTTTTTACCCACGCTATTTTTCCCTCTGTTTGTGCCTTTGCTCTCCTGACTGCTTTCCCTGCCTCCCTCAATTTACCCAGGTACACTACCCTGTTCTCCTCCTGCTGAGTTTCCTGAAAGCCATCTTTTTCGCCCTTACCATCCTGGCTACTTCCTTTAAGACCCATAGCTCTTGCCTAATGCAAAGGTCTGTCACTTCCACTATGGCTCCTTTCAGATGGACCCACTGCTCCTCCATTCCACCCCATTTGTCCCTCCCTGTCAGGGCATGCTTGAAACATATCCTCATCTTAGTAAAGTCCGCCCTCCTGAAATCCAGGACCCTCGGCCTTTGTGTGGCTTGACTCTGCCACTGTACTCATGCTGAACCACACTGTGCAATGATCACTGTATCCTAGGTATCCACCCACCCTGACTTCCCCAATTCTGTCCCCAGTGGCAAGTGCAGGGTCCAAAATTGCACCCTCCCTGGTGGGCTAGAGCACTAACTGCCTGAGGCCTGCCCCTTCCACAGAGTACAGGATGTCCCTGCTCCTGGCTAAGGCAGCAGCTGGGATGCGCCAATCTACATCTGGCAGGTTGAAATCACCTACCAGCAGCACCTTCCCTTTAGCCGACATCGTGTGGATGGATTTACTAGAACCTTGTCCCTCCTCCTCCCCATGCTGGAAGACTGTACATCATGCCCATGGACAGCAGTGCCATTGCTCGTCTCAAGGGTGACCCACAGTACCTTATGGTGACCCACTGGTGATTCTGAACTGTACGCTTAAGTGTTTCTGGAATTCACAGTTCTAGGCAGTATTTGTAGTTCTTGGCACCAATTTTATTATTATGACTGAGTAACCACTTGTAACCCCCACCCCCCTGCCTTTTTGCAAACAATAGGTGGTATGCTGTTTGAATCTGACAGCAGTACCAGGTGGGGACTGGGTTCGGGGAGGAATAGGTTACTCGGCACAAGGGCTAGGTTTGGCTACTCTGCACAGGGGCACCCAAGTAATTCCGAACACAAGAAGCAATAACTAATGTCCAAACCAGAAGTGGGATTCTAAAGTGTGGCTTTTATTCACATCCAAGCAGAAAAAAACAAAGCATAGATGGACCCCCACGGGGCTACACTTCTGGTAGTGCAGATAAAAAGAATCAAGAACACTTCAACCCTCAGGCTCTGAACCCACCGGGCACACAGCCTGGACTTGCACGCTGCTTTGGGTACACAGCCCAAACTTGTACACTATCTGGGATTCCCAGGCTCGGCTCCCTTGCCAGCCACTCAGACACCTTCCATATGTCATGGAAACATTTTTCTGGTGACTCCCAAAACCACCTAAGAGCACCTCAGCTCTATCAGGGAGTTCTCCTTTTAACCCCACATCTGGGTACTTTCCTCAGGCACTGGCCAAGTACCTGAGAGAAAGTAAAGGTGCCACAGAGCAAATCCGTAGAGGTGATTTTGGTTACTACTGATGGGGGGTCTCTCACCTCTAGCTTCTACAATTCATACCCGGCCATTTCTCTGGACATTACACATCTCATTCTGTAAAGCTTGGCAATGTAGATTAAGACTAAACATATATCACATTTTCTCTACTTGTTTTGCTTTCCCATTGTGCTGGACTTGAACATACTTTTACTTGGCTCAGCCCATTGCTCTAGGGCCCCCCACTGATTAAGCAGTCCAATCCCCACTTTCCTTCACTCTTTGTGCTGGACTTGAACCTACTTAAATTAACCGGCAATGTCTATTACACTAGACCTCCTACAAATTAAATAGTCCAATCCCCACGTTTCAACAGTTCAGGTGAAAACACAGGCCCTATGACAGAGCGAACTCACCCTTTGGTTGCAGGTGCCCCACAGGCAATTCCTCACAGGAATTTCTCTCCCATAGCTTCTGGTGCCGCAGCACAACTTGAAATAAGGCAGCTTCTTCCTTAGCGAAACCAGGAGGGTTGCCCCTGGAAGACAGGCAAACCCTTCCACCCCCATCCCTCAGGGATGGGGCACGTGGACCAGTAACAGCAGTCTCCACTTCACAATCGGCTTACTGTGTTCCTCTTTCGGTGGAAACACACACCTCCCTTACAGCAGCTCTAAAACAGAGCTTAAGGCTCTAAGAGCCTGCACTCAGACTGCTGTGCTGCTCCTCTCTTCAAGACTGCACACAGACTCTGTTCAAAATCCCCAACATTCTATCCTAACTTCCAACTGCAGCACTCCAGTGTGGCTTATGCAGCTGTGAAAGTTCTATGGTGATGTCATCCCTCAGTCTCAGCTGAGATTGAGAACAGGGTGAGACAGTGTGAAATCCATTTAACTGGAGTTTCACAAGCTGCCTTCCCTGCCTACCACTAGGTCTTACTGGGATTCTAGTAACCCCAGGTAACAGAGGAGTTACACACCACAAGCAGTGATATCAATAAAACTGTTTTGAGGTTTTTAAACGAGATGAATTGCTTCCAACGGGAGCTGCATCAGCTTGCACCAACTACTTGAAAACAGAATTTGGAATGCAGCTTGCAGCACAGGCTACAGCGTATGACGACCACTATGCTGTATAAGAGGTTTTCACGCACTGCAACCTCGTACAGTCACTCCTATAAGTTAGGAAAACAAATGCTTTATAATGCTTCCTTTTTAACCCTATCAGTGCACGTTGATTCACTATCACTTTGTTGTAACTTTTGCAGGTCAAATCTTACAGTCCCATAGTAACATCCATCCTTACTACTAAATTTATGACTTATGTTAAGGACACAGTCAACTCCTTTAGGCCTCAAACTGTCCCTTGTTTAAAAAACAAAACACATATACATTTTGTGATTCTTCGTATTCTGTAGAACGTGCTATCACTGGCAGTTTGAGTTTTATTTTTTTAAAAGTGAAAAACTGACTGCCCACCATGCTGGTGTTACCACACCAAAACATGTTTGTTTACATTCTTTAATCAACACAGTCCAGCCACTCAAGATGTAGTTGTAACAAATTAAACTATTGCATCTTGAGTGGCTGCACTGCTTGGGGGTGTTCCTAATGTTCAGGAAGTGACCAATAAGTAGAGAGTAGATCAAGGATTTGAAACAAAACAACGTTGGGTATAATTACACAACTACTATGCACTTCATTTCTACTAAGAAAGGAGGGAAATCACCAGCAACACCAATTAATTTTTGAGAAGGTAAGCAGTAATAAAAATGTTGAGTTTTCATCTTCATATAGTCTGAAGCAAAAAGAGTTAGCCATGTCCTTTTAACCTGCTGTTATAACAGCTAAGTTACACTTAGTACAAACTGGATTTTCCTAAAGAACTAAAGGGTGACACTAAGGGCTGACATTTTCTGATTCAAACAGGTACTCTTCGGTGACAGAGATAACATTTTAGAAGATGCAGAGAAAGTTTCTGAGGCAACATCAAGGGCAGCTGAATGGTATGCCATGCAGCACAGAGTACTACAATAAGGAGCTAGAGGTTAAAGTAACAAGCTGTGAATAAGTCTGATACATCCAGCAGGCAGACCTTCATTTGATTCCCACAGCTTCCACTTGCATGCTGTCACTCTGAACAAGTCACTTAATCTCCCAGTGCTCCCGGGTCGCCCCTGGAAAGAGGCACTTGTGCCTAGTAAGCCTTCATCCGGTCACCAAAAAATAAAATAAAAACACTATTTTGTTTACGCTGCATATGCTCCTGTTCCATATTGTGAAAAACGGAATATCCCAATAAAAACAATTAACTGGGGGGTGCATCCAGTTACGCAAAACTGTAGATTAGATAGATACAACATAGGTAACCTGTTTAGGCACATTTCAGGTGCAGGCCTGTGAAGAGTATATGTCTGTTGTATTGTACACAAAAAGAAATATACTGAGCCGCAAAAGTTACTCGTCTATTTTCAATACTTCAGCCTCGACAGCTGCAATAAAAAATACGAAACCCAAAAAGAAATGCGAAGGTCATTTCAATAGTTACAGCACAATTGCATAAAACTCCTAAATGATATCACCTCACCGAATGCCAGAAGAGCTAAACTGCAGTGCTTTCCTCACGCTGTTTCTATTT
Source organism: Neoceratodus forsteri (assembly GCA_016271365.2). Lineage (NCBI taxonomy): Eukaryota > Metazoa > Chordata > Ceratodontiformes > Ceratodontidae > Neoceratodus > Neoceratodus forsteri. The sequence goes on along the minus strand of CM028131.1, from coordinate 1,280,851,595 downwards.
CTTGCTCCCGCGAACCGTTTGTGTTTCAGCGGCTCTGATTGGAGCAGAGCATTTAGTTCCAGCTCAAAGGTCTCGCTCTGTCATTGGACACGCAAGCGCCGAAGGCAGGAGATTTAAATTTTTTTAAAGTTTGACAGCTGGAGAAGAAAGAAGTTCGTTACAGGGTCGGCTAGTAGCAGGTGTCGTTCGGGCTGGAACTGAGTCTGTTGCAACTGTTAATTTATTGTACGTATGGAGTGCCCAACTATAATGTTAAGTAGTCTTTTCTCATTTCAGATTTATCTTCTTGGTGGTGTTTCTTTGCTGTGTATGTTCGGAAATACGTTAATAGGTAGTGCTGGCATCAGTGTACATATAATAAACAGGATGTGAAATGTCGAGACTTATGCGTAAATCGCATAGCATGGGGTGGCGGCAGTTCATTTGATTATTTTGAAAGCAACTCTAAAAGTAATTTCATCTTGTGTTCTTATGATAAACATTGCACAAACGCGGGCATTATTGTTCCCGACGCGTTCCGTTTTTCACTCATGTCCGAAACCGAGTAGGGGTTGGGGACCTCCAGGCTCGCTTCTTGAAGCTATTGATCCTTGGGGTTCCCCACTGCCTGGGGTTATAGAACGGTGGCTGTGATGATCGGGCAATGGGTGCATGGGTGGCAGCTGGAACTATGGGTGGGTTTAAACGTGCTTATGAAGGGGGTAGTAATCGCTGGCAGGGATGAGGAAGGAATAGGATAACTGCTGTGAAAGGGTAAGAACCCGATTGACACCAGGTCACAAGGTTATATAGGGACCCATTGGCAGACGGAATGGGCCATTGGTCTTTTTTCTATCATCATTTTCTCTGTTTCTTTATCCATTGGACCTTCTATATACACTGTACATATGTGTACTGGAATCAAAACCGGGGGAGTGGTGTTGGTAAAATATAATCTTGGAGGATTTTATTTAAAAAAAAAAAACGAGTTGATGGCCAAAAATATAGGGTGTTGGCCTACCACACTTAAATAATTAATGGGGATCACTAATGCCATATTATATTAACTTTCCCCATTCTCTCTTTCAGGAATATGGATTCTTTCCCGCAGAACCTCCTGAGCCTGGTTAAAATTTTCAGGAAAGAGTGCCTCAAGCTGTCTGAATGCGAGAGGACCACTGTCTATGGAGCTAATGATATGCTTTTGGGCCTACAGCTTGCTATGGCAGAAGTAAATAAAGAGGTGAGTCTAGCCAATACTTGAGGAGGCACATTTGCATTGCAGTGTTATTTTAACTGTGGACACTGTCAACTCCATTAGGCCTCAACATGTATCTAGTTTTAAAAAACACATGTCACACTGGTCACATTCTGTAGAGAATGTCGATGTAGCTGGTAGTTTAATTCTTTAAACTGAAAAGCAGACTACCCACCATACTGATGTTGCCACACAAAAACAGTAGGTAGCACACTCGCCTCTGAGGCCGGGAGATCAGAGGGCTGTGGGTTCAGTTAACACATCTGGCACTTGGGTTAACATCCCAGTACTGACACTGTAGTGCAGCATGAGAGGGGTGCTGCACTTCTGAGGTGCCGTCTTTCGGATGAGATGTTCAGCCGAGTTCCCATCTGCCTAGATTGGTGATAGTTCAGGTGGATGTTAAAGATCCCATGGCACTTATCGAAAAAAGTAGGGGAATTTTATTGGTAATAAAGTGGGCTTCATTACAAAAAAACAAAACAACTCAATAAACAGAAACAATCCAAACAAGGCAAAAATCAGTTAACAGAAGAAAGTATCACAATGTTTCCAAACAATACAGCTTCTATGTAGAAAAAAGTAAGAAGTCAGACTTTTTACAGAACACAAAGCAGCCCGAATATTACAAAATACTTCATGAATGGAAATAGTTTTTGGTGTAACACTAGCAAACATCTGGCTTGCCATAAATAATAACGAATAATAGCAAAATTATATATAAACTGTCAACATGATACTTTCTATTAAGCAGGTCATTCGGTGCAAAACATAACATGTTCATAAGAAAGAGAGGCCAGCAAGGGTTCTGCCCAGTTAGCAGATAGGGTAGACCAGACTTCCAAAGAGAAGGGGCATTCACAAAATAAATGTTGCTGAGTTTCACAAACATTGAGGCAAGAGGATCTAGGACAATATCTCAAAGACAAGGCTTTATGCTTATGATTGTTATTAACTCCTAGTCTATCATAGTTGCATAACCATACCATATCCCATAAATACGATGGCAGCCGTTGATTTAGCAGTTGGTGGAGTACCCAGGGGAGACGTCCAGAGGGGCAGAACGGAAAAACAATCTCCTCCTGAGCCTCAACCTCCAAAGCCACTCATATAGTTGGGGTCTAGATAAGATACAAAAGTCCTGAGGATGAAGACACCAGGTCAAGGCCATCTTAAACTCTCTTTCCCATAAGAGGGATCAGTTGGGATTTGAAATAACCCTTTATAACGGGCTTGCCAGTTATCAAGGCAGAGGAGAACCATGCTAAAAATAGGGCTTCCAAAAACAGTCCCTGGTTTCAGCACTTTCCCATAATTATAATGAAGAAAAGGCTGTAAAAAAAACAACGGGTGGATCATACCAAGTCCACCTTCCTTGAGCGGTCTGTAAATAATATGTCTTTTAATGGGGTTTAGCCTGGATCCCCACAATCCCTTGAAAAAAATCCTCGTTAATCTGGAAAATAGGGAAATGGTCGGGGGGAACACATAACAAAGATGCAGGAAAATCGGTATAACCAGAGTTTTAAGGAGCACAACCTGTTTCTTCTTCCCAATTAAATGCTTTTTCCACCCATTAATCACATTATCTGCCTTTTGTAGGGCAAGATTCCAATTATAGATATACGGATCATCACAACCAAAAAAAATACCTAAATACGAAAAAACATTAGTGAATACAGAAACACCAGCATAAAGGCCTGTACTAGGGAGGGAAGTATGCCCTAGTGGTACACAAATACTTTTTGTAAAATTTATCTTAGAACCTGAAACAGAAGAGAATGCCTGTAAAACCTTAACAATATCCTCTTGTTTCGTGGAAGAATCCACAGCCAAAATTAAATCGTCCGCATAAGCTAATATTTTAAGTGGTAAAGAGGAGGGAGTACAGAGCAACCCAATAATCTGTGGGCAAAGAAAAAAGGCTCTCAAAAGAGTATCAATAAAAAAGGTATATAATAAGGGACTTAACGGGCACCCTGACGTATCTCTACGGGCCAGAATAGTAGGACGGCCTATCCAGCTGCTCACATTAGGACGAATAACATTCTATATAATAAACGAAGCCAGAAAGGAAGCATACCGGGAACCCAAAAGCCTTCAGGGCTAGAAATAAGAACTCATGAGAGACTGTATCAAATGCTTTTTCCTGGTCTAAACTTATAATCCATCCTGTTACAGCATTTTGTTGTCCCAGAGTAAACAATTCTCTCAATAAAATCAAATTGTCAGAAAGATGCCTACCTGGGATACCACAGGTTTGAGTTGGGCTAATCATGTGTGATGCCAAAGTAATCATTCTAGATAAAAGAATTTTGGCAAGGATCTTATAATCCACATTAAGCAGACTGATCGGTTCCAATTTGTAATGTCAAAAGGATCCCTTTTTCTTAAACAGTAAAATTAGTAAAGCGCTTTTCATAGAAGTAGCCAAGGCATCAGAATGTAACATCTCATTATAGAGAATAGTTAGAACCGGAACAAGATCAGCAGAGAAAGTCTTGAAAAAATGTGGGGTTAGGCCATCAGACCCCGGAACAGAATGCGATTTTAAACTAGTAATGGCCGCCAATACCTCTGGTTCAGTAATGACCGAAGAAAGCTTGTTTCGATCAGAGTCCGAAAGCTGAGGTAAGGACAGTGAGTGAAGAAAATGATCCGCATTGTCAAGGTCAGCTTTAGTGCCAAACATGTTGAAAACATAATTTTCAACACAGTGAAGCAAATCCTCAGGTTTCTTAAGTAACTCCCCCGATGGAGACAATAGAGAGGTAATTAATTTAGCTTCAACTCTATCTTTACAGGCCTTAAACGGGTCTAAACAACCTTTAGTAAGATGAGTGCCAAACGCCCTGACCCAAAGAGTCAGCACGATTATACTGGGATAACCTCATTTTAGCGCTGACCTCACTAATCTGAGAGCTAAAATCATGAGTAGTAGAGCTAGCTAAAGAGAATAGGTGCTGTAGCTGATGCCGTAGTGACAGATAAGACAAATATTTAGTATTCTGTTTTTTGCCGCTACCTTCTGAAAAACTGTTTCCAGCTTAGCTTGGATTCCTCCCACCAATCCATCCCAGTATCATAAAAATCAACTACTGACAACCGAGCTGTAAACTCTTTGTGCCAAAGTTTAAGAAAAGAGGGTCATTAAGTAGAGAATCATTAAGACGCCAACTGGCTTTCTTACATCTAGGAGCAGAGTCCCAGGAAAAGTGGCACATAGGGCAACGTGATCCGAAAATTCGTAGCCACAGTTGTACAGGAAAGTAAAATCAAAATCTTAGATAAAAAAGAAATCTATCCTAGTATGTAAGGACCCTTTAAAAAAGTGGACCCACCTGTTTTATGGAAATGTCTATAAACATCCACAAGCTTGGCCATAGAGACCACACTATTTAAAGCCACAGAGTCACAAAATAACTTGGAAGTCTTTAGGCCTCGATCTGTTTGATGTAGGCTGAATTGAAATCTCCGACCCATAGGAGTAATCTGGAGGAAAAAGGTAGGGCTTAATTTGGTGAAAAGGGAAGCCCTCTGAGCCTTGGTTTGAGGCGCTGTAGGTCCCAATCATCACAAATCTCTGGATTTATATGAGAAATCTAATAACAAAGCTCTACCAGAGGAAATATCTACAAGTCTAGAGACTGTAAAATTAGAGCTGGAGAACAATATCCCGACCCCATCACAAGTATCGGGTCCAACAGACCAAAAAGAAGGGCCTGCAGTCCATGCCTTAGAGGCCTGGAATAATTCCCCATGGGTCTTTAATCTAGTGTCAACAAGGCAGATAATGTCACTCTGTAAATCAGAAAGGGTTAAAAAAATCGCCCCTAATTTTCTCTTCCCTTTAATGCTGTTCACATTTAAAGAGCAGATCTTTAAGGAAGACAGGATTTAAGTAATAGGTGGTGACTTACCGCTGTCGTCGCCTGAGTACGCTTTTGCAATGGGATCCGTATCAGCCCCATCACCCCATCCGGGAAAGAAAGAAGAGAGGAGGAATCATGTATCCTCACCCCCAGTCTTTGTCTGAAAAATCTGTGGCTAAACCGCAAATTTGTTAGAGGTTTGCCAGTTCCGCGGCAGGGGGTTCCTTCCTACGAGTAGCAACAGCTAAACCCTTCCTAGTCCGCTTATGGGTAACAGTGGTAAAACTAAAATTATCTCCCCTTGACCCGAGGGGGGGGGAGGCATATCCATATCTGGAATAACGGGTGTAGTATCAGGGGAAACCACAATGGCAGTAGGAGTAGGTATAACAGGAAAAGAGGGTTGGAAAACTGGAACAGAAGAGACATCTCCAACTACCGGAGGAGGGGTAACCTCTGAATTAGAGGAAGCTAGACTATGGGCAAGTGACTGTTGAGCAATAGTAATAATGCCATCATGAGAGGGACAATCTTCTCTGTTATGAGAGGCCCAGAGGCACCTGCCATACGCGTGGCCAGTCCCATCACATAAGTTACACTTAAATGAATTAGTACATTTAGCTGCAATATGACCGTATTCAAAGCAGTGGCTACATTTAAGGGTATCACAAGCCGAACTTAAATGGGTACGTGACCCACATTTAAAACAGGACTTGCGTTGTCCGGCGTAAAAAATTAAGCCCTTGTCTTTACCTAGAAAGAAAAATTAGGCAAATGTCGTGACAGTGTTAGTGGAAAAAGCTTAACACGGATCTTCCAACTGCCATCCCAAATCTGTTCAGAGTCTAGATTAGGGTAGGCCTATTCAAGACTTCACAGCGCTTTGTTTAACCAAAATAAAATGTCTTCAATGTGAACTCCTCATTTTTAAAAACAACAGTAATGTTACGAATGGCAGGTTTGGTGAGAGGGATGGCCTGGAAGGGGACCAAATGGGTGTAGTCTGAAGTTTGTCATATTGGGCCCAGAATCTATCAAGCCCAGACATTTGTTTAAAACTAACATCAAAATTGGAATTACCTATATTAATCAGGGCAAAATCTCAGAAGAAAAACTTCATGGAACCCTTAAGGAGGGTTTTAGCTATATACAAACGATCTGGTGGGAGTTCTAATCCACCCTTATAAAGCAACGTACTGCATTCCTCCTAGGTGCAGGTTCGCTTTGAGGAAAATAAATCAGTAAGTTTAAATGTTGAACTTTAGGTGCAGCAACAGTAGGTAACAAGTAGGTCCTGAGAAAACAGTAGTGGGTTCAGGTACAGTAGAAATAGACTTAGAAACAACAATAGTGTCACTAGTAACAGTAGAAGAAGAAAGAGTCACACCCCGGGGTTTGTTGGAGCTCAGGTCATTATTCTTAGCAGAGTTTTGAAGCATATTAATGTAGACAGGGTCCTGAGAATCAGGAGTCCAAGTCCCTTCAATATCTCTTTCCCAGCCAGCATGTAATAAAGCTGACTCTGGTGACCAGTCTAAATCAGTATTTTGGCCAGATTTAATTTTTTGGGGAATAAGGAACCCCCTCGTTTGGACCAGCCAGGTTCCTGTGTAGCTGAGAAAAAAAATACTGTGGGTTTCTCCGAAAACGAAACGGAAGCAGTTGTAGTGCTAAAGTCACTTACAGAGCAGGGAATAGCTGCAGGGATTTCAGAATCTGGCTTTTCCGATGTCGGTAGTCGAAGTGGGTCATTTGAAGTAGTCCGAGAAACAGCAGTAGCAGGGGGTTGAAGAGAATTCTCTACAGCAGGAACAGAAGCCGAATCCATCGGTAGGCCGTCGACTGGGGGCTTTCCAATGCCGACGTCGCGAGGAGGAGAACAAGGAAGTGGCGTCCGAGGCGATGCCTGCGCAGAAACTCGCAATGCCGAATCTAAAAGCTGCAATTGCAGGACTAACGCCTCGCGCTGCTCCTGAAGACTGGAACTGAACGCGGAGCCACTTTGCACATCAGGTAGACTGGAAACAACTTCTTTAGGGTCGTTTTGAAGAACGGAGTCAAATTCAAAATAGTCGACATTAACATCAGCTACAGCAAGACATGCATCTGGGGCCTCTTGAGAAGGTAGCACAGAGGAGGAGGCCACTCCCTGAGCTAACAGCGTCCATCTCCTCCAGGGGATCATGCGAACTGGCCATCTTGCAGCCAGCAGCAAAGGCTCCACCTACTCAGAGTAGGGGAAGTTCCCCGGTGTCCTGGCCAAATTTCCCTCCTTCACTAAAAATATTACCAACAGCTTAATCTGGTTCAAGGTCGGTTCTAATTCATCTGTATCCCCCTCCCCAGGTCGTGCCTGAAAATAGGCAGGATTTGTCTAGTGCACTTACCCGGTCAACAAAAACTAAATAAATAAATGAAATGAATAAATGTTTGTTTTCAGTCCTTGATAAACTCTCACTGCATCTTTCCTGGACTTGGGAACACCCCAAACACAGTCTAACATCTCATGATACAGTGGGAGGAGAGAAGACTACTGCATCATGAGTGTCTGCACTGTTTTGGGGAATTTTCTGATGCTGAGGAAGTATGCAATAAGAGTAGAGCACAGATTTGAAACATAACAAGGTTGTGTATGATATTACACAATAAGCATGTATTTCAGTTCTACTAAGAAAGCAAATAAAACATAAGCATGCATTTCTAACATCAGGAATCCATCACTGATACTTTACAACAAGTGTCATCCTCCAGACAGAGTGCGATGACCCAGAGATGGACTCTTATGCAAATTATAGATTTCTGAACTACGGCTCAAACTCTGCTCTGTATTCACAGCCCCACTCTAGCCCTAACATCAGATTAGTTTTTCTGCCTGAAGGGAGCAGTTGACTTGAAGTTGGTTCCAATATCTCGGGTCTCCATAGTGCTTTATTTATTTATTTTTTTGTATTTCTTAGTTAAGCAATAACTCTGCATTAGTTAAGGTTTATTTTGGAGTTCTGTTGTAATATCTGTGTTTCAGGCCGCATCTTAGTGTGGTTCTCACCTGAAGGGAACCCCATCACTTTTCTTTCATTTTGATTTTTTTTTTTTGTTTGTTTTTGTCGGAAAAGCTTTAGAAAATGTTTTCTTAATAACAAAAAAAAAAAAGCAGATTTATTCTTTGACATGAACTGCCACCCTTAAAATAATTTTTCAAAGAAAAAAGTCTCTAATTCTTTTACATTTCGTTTTTTCATTGAATTACTTGGTTTCTAGTAATAGGAACCAGACTTAAGGCTATTTTTCAGTCGGAACTGTTTTTGAGCTTATAGGTTCTATAGATAGTACTGTAACTGTTTTTCAGAACCAAGATTTTATTCAATTAAGGTCTACATTGTTTGGATAAAGAAAACGGGACCAACAGGCTTTAGAAATTTTACTAATTGATTTTGGCTCCTGGCAAGGGTGGACTGCCACAAGCTCTGTTTAAATTTAGCAGTGTATGGTATCCGTGAAAAATTATTATTTTTAATACTTATATTTTATTGTTTTACTTGAAATAATATCATACAGGTATGTTATGTAAGAGATCACAGTTTTGCACCATAATACATCCAATGTACACGGGAGGATTAATTTATACAATCTGATGTTCGGATGTGGGGGTATATCTTATAAGATTAAATGTCTGAAAAAGTATAAAAGTCCAAGATAAGCTGCACCCCACAGGACTTTGGGTGACCTCACACTAAATTAAGAAAATCCAAACAACTTAAAGACTCAGCAGCTTGTGCTGATGTGGTCCCCGGTCCAAACATATGTCCTTACATATTTATTGTGCACAACAGAATAGGGGTGCCACGATAATAACATTTTGACAATATGATAACCATGATGAAATTATCGCAATAACCTTGTTATCGTCATAATTTTGCCACTTGTGCAACATTAGCAAAACCATTTAAATTCTATTTTTTTGCATAATTCACGTATTTATTTTTTTAAGCAATGCTATGCATTGATGCACATTATTTTGAAGTTTGTTGTAAAATAATGGAAAGAGTAAAATATTTAAAAATAAATGTCACTTTTTCACAATAAAATGTCTGAACTTTATACGGAGAGGGTGGTGGAAGCATTTTGCAGCCTTCCTGAGGAGGTTGTGGGGTCAAAAACAGTGGTGGAATTCAAGAATGCATAGGACTGACATAAGGCGATTCTGGTGGGGTTAGGAAGAAGTAAGCTGTTGGTTAATTAGGATGGATCTGCAGCTTATCCGGTAGGTAGGGAAATGGGCTGACTGGGTGGCCAAGTGGTCCTTATCTGCCATCAGAGTTCATGTTTCTGTAAAATTACTTGCATTTTTTTTACATTGAAATCCAAATACACAGTTAATGCATGTGTTGTACAGAGTACAATGCATTTAAATGTTTTTTTTTATTTTAGTCTTTGGTAACCGGGTAAGGCCCACTAGGCACAAGTGCATGTTTTCAGGGGCGACCTGGGAGCACTGGGCAGTTAAGTGACTTGCTCAGAGTCGCACAGTATGCAAGTGGAGGTTGTGAGAATTAAACTCTGGTCTAGTCTGCTGGATGTACCAAGCTCATTCACACCTCATTTCGCTAACCTCTAGGCTATACTGCCAGCCCAAAATGTGAATAAGCAAACATTTTTACTTGATTATTTAAACAGCGCCTTTCCCAGATGTTTCTCTTTGCCTGCAACATCATCAGGAGACTCCCTTACCTGGCTGGGAGTTCCTTCATATTAGTTGGAAAAATGTTTCTCCTTAGCCCCCTAAGGAAGCGAAGGATTGTATTTGCCTCGGGGCAACGATCCCTTCCACTTCCTGATCGCCAGTGCCATCCCTGTGCTTCCTTATTTTGTGAGGTAATTTTTTGCCTAGTGCGGGGATGCACATGCTCAATGAAAGTCTACAGTGTTGCATTATAAAACTTATTTTTACGATTTTACCCCGACTTGTAGTACAGATCAGAGTCAATGTTCAAGTAACATGTGTCTTGTTACTTTTGTTAGATCAGGGTGGAGCCTTGGATGTAGCCTGCCTAGATTTCAGTAAGGCCTACAACACCATTCCACATAGGAGACTCAAACAAGCTAGGTAGCCTAAGAGTAGGTCCAAAGGTTGTAAACTGGGGATAGATGACAGGTAAATGGAGATCACTCAGAGGAAGACCAGTGTGGTACAACAAGAATCAGTACTGGGACCGGTCCTCTGTTTTTAATGTTTTTTATTGGCAACATTTCAGAGGGACTGGAAGGGAAGGTATGACTTTTTGCAGATAACACAAAGATCTGCAGTAGGGTAGACAATCTGGTGCAGGTGTGTGTGTGTGTGTGTGTGTGTGTGTGTGTGTGTGTGTGAAAAATGAATAAAGATTGAAGAAAGCTTGAGGAGTGGTCAGAAGTGTGGCAACTAGATTCTGCGCTAAGAAGTGCAAAATCATGCACTTGGGGCACAGAAACCCAGGGCGGAATACAAGATGGGGGGTCGGGGTAATGGTACTGATTACCCCAAGTCTCCTCCATTTTTGATGGTCATCATACAATATATAACAACCTATAGGTGGCCAAACAGTGTGATAAGGCAGTGGGGAGAGCTAGTGGGATGCTAGAGTGCATACGGGGGGGTATCACCAGCAGAAAGAGGGAGGTGGTGATAACGCAGTATAAATCATTGGTGAGACCTCACCTAGAATATTGTGTCCAGTTCTGGAGACCACATCTCCAGAAGGGCATACAGTAGAGGCAGTCAAGAGGAGGGGAACTAAAATGATGCAGGGCCTGCATCAAAAGCCCTATCATGGCCTGCCAGCACAGTGGAAAGATTTACTGCTGCTACGCCGGTAACTTGGGTTTGGGAATGGACTTGGGCATCGGAGAGCTGGCCAGAGAGAGACAGCTAGAGTGTCTACTGACAGCTCACCTTCTCTTGGGAGGAGGGTGAAGTAGAGGACCAGTGTCTACTGACCCCAGGTGGAGACCGGGGGTACAACAGCGCACCTGGTGTCACTAGCCAAAGAGAGTGACTGACGCTGGCACGGGCCTTGCATCATGGACGTCACGCACCTACGGGAGAAAAACAAGCGCTGGTCCATTGGGTGGCACCCCCCGGATCCTCACCACCAGAGTAACCGAGCCCTCCTCCGCCACCTCAGCAGCACCCAGGACCAGAAAGAAGCTAATTCCTGTGAAGGTAGGGGGCTCGACTGATGAAGGGATACATCAGGGTACTCTGAGGCTGACTGTGATAAGGGGTGGTCGGGGGACTACCAGGGAGGGAATCTGGTCCATGAAGGGGCCTGAAGGAGAGACCAACCAGTGTGGGTGGAGGAGCAGAAAAAAAAAAAAAAGCCCTATGAGAGAAGGCTAAAGGACCTCAATATGTACACCCAGGAGAAAGGGTGGTTATGAGATACTTTCCAGTGCCTCACGGATATAAATAGGGTACATGCGGGAAGCATTTTTCAGAAAAAAGTTGCTCAAGAAAAAGGGGTCATGCTCCGATGCTGTGTGGGGAGATTCAGGGAAACATGAAGACATACTTCTTCACAGAAAGAGTGGTGAATACCTGGAAAAGCCTCCTAGTGGAGGTGGCCGGGGCAAAAACTGTAACAGGATTAAAGAACTCATGGGACAGGCATAATGGAACCTTATTGGTTAGGAAAGGGAGGGTAAAGACGGAGATCAAGTAGGGTTTGCAATATCATATATTAGGTACGGAAAATGGGCAGACTAGTTGGGCCAAGCAGTCCTTATGTACTAAGTTGACTGGTGCCCACATCTCTTCCCAGCCTCCCCAATTTCTTTTTCCCATCCCTCGGGCTGGCACACGTGTGATGGTGCGAGTATGTGACGTACGTACTCGGCCCCTGAACCCAGTCAAAAGGCTGTTACTGCTGCATCATCCAGCCTCCCCTAGACTGCGATCATGCAGTGTCTTGCTCTGTCCCCTCTCCTCAAAGGAGAGCCATTTTCAGTCTGGTGGAGCTGAGGGTTGAGCCGCAGAATGTCACACCAGTGACCCAGATTCAGGAATGAGCTCGAGTCACTGGGGGTCAGCAGGGGCAAGAGAGGATCGAACGTCCAGAAAACTGATCTCCTCTCTAGGGGGAGAAAGGACAGGTCGTACAGCTTGTTGACTGCTCTCTGGCAATGGCTGGAGGGCAGTATGGGTTAGGAGGCACATGCTGATGTCATGACATCTGGGAAGGGGGTACAGGAGAAAACAGGAATAACGGAGCCCTGACAGGCTCACTGATGGCTCCCAGTGTCCGTGATGGTCAGCCCCGGTGATCTGGATTGGGTTTCTAGTGGGGAGGGAGTACCAGTCCCTCTGTCCTGGCCCTGTGGTGGGGGTAATATGTGGGGGACTGGCCAGGGTCGGTAATACAAGGACATCGGGAGCTGGAGGGGTGAATTTTCTCATGAGGGGAGGCTGCAGCTCCAGCCAGAGGCCCCTCAGAGGGATTAAAAAATCTGAATGAAAAAGGAGAGCAGTCAGTGGATGATCAGTCCTCCTTCATGCAGTCCGCCCCTCGAGCGACCCAGGTCTATCCCTGAACCTGGTTTAACAACATAGTGACAGGTGAGGAGCTCAGGCACCCAAAACTCCACACCACATGGCCAGCACTGCATTTCTTATTTTAAGGAAAAATAGAAAAAAATTCATAGAAGGATGGTGGGGAATCAGGAATCATGGTTGCAACTGGAAAGGGATGTGCTGCTGGTAAAGCAAACTAAGGTGCTTTACCACCATATATCACAGTATATCATGCTGCACGATAACCACAATAATGTTTACTTAGAATGATAAGTTATAGTCAGTGGCAATTATCGTGCTATATCGTCATATCGTGGCATCCCTACAACAGAACCGCTCTCCCGATCCAGAGATTCAGCATCACTAAGCATTTTATGTTAGTCGATTTAAACAAAAACTGGTAAATTAACTGCATCATTTTTAACAAAATTTATCCCAGTTCCCCTCGTGGCAGTAGGCCCAACAGTTCAAAACACTCCAGCTTAGTTTCCCTTCTAATTAAATCTGCTTCCCAGAACAAATATTTATTTATTTTAAATGCCCCCTGATAAACAAGATATTCAACTTTTCTAGGTAAGCGCACTGGACCTGACATTAATGCTCTGATAGACAGGGAAAAAAAATTTCCTTGATCGTGGCACTTCAGGTCTCTTCCTCTTCAGATTCGGATGGTTCTGGAGCTGCTCTCGATCAAATTCCAGCGCTATAGCCTCTGTCTGTTTCCCTGCTTCGATCGGATCGGTATACTGATATGTATTTCCCCCATACAACACTCTGAGGCGAGCTGGCATGAGTAGAGAGTGGGCCACCCCTAAACTTCGGAGTCTGGCTCAGACACCATCAAATTTCTTAAGCCACATCCTTGTGGTGTACGAGAGATCGGGAAACATGTGTATAGTAGCCCCCTGAAAGTTAAGCTTCTTGGATTGTCTAGCAACTGTTAAAATCTGATCCTGGGTCCCCAAGCTGGCAGTGATCACTAGAGCCATTCTGGGCACGTTATCCCGAACTACAGCAGATCTAGGGGAGATCCAGTATGCAAGTAGAAGATGTTCCGCCCTAATCTCCGGACCAAGCTTCAGAGCCTTCGGGAGCCATTCTTGGAGGAAGAACAAGAGGCTATCTCCCTCACAGTTCTCAGTAGGCCTATGATCCTCACATTAGAAGCCCTCTGTGAATATCTTAACTGTGCATTTTCCTGGACCAGCTTCGTTGTTGTTGTATTCAGCGCTTGAATTGCAGTCATTTGTGTAGAGGAGGCCATTTTATTAGCCTCCACAATCTTGCCATCTTGTTCTGCAAAATGAGTTAAGATTGACTCGATTTTGTTGTCAGTTGCTTGCATCGATCGCTGGAGCGCCGCCCGTTGGAGGAGCTGTCTCTGTCGCATGCTGGATCCCCGCTTCAAATATGAGGTCCTTCACGTCGCTATGGATAGTCACAGAGTGATTCATTTTCGACAAGAGCTGTGTGATGAGCTGACTGGTTGCATGCTGGGGCTGGTACAGAAGGTCATGAGAGAGAGAGAAAGAATTCCATCTTTCAGGACTAGTTCCACTGGTCGAGGTAGGGAAGAAATAGCTGTTACAGACAGTAACACTGATTGGAGTGAGTGGGCACTGTTTAGCATGTCTTTTTTATCAATAGCAACAGAATAGAACAGTCGCAGCCTTTTTCTGTGGAACATATCTTTAACAACTATTTTGCAGGCTCTCTTGAGCCATTTCAGGTTGATTCATTAGGCTACTGGGTGCAGAAGACTCATTCATCCCCTCACTTGACGCAACTGGCTGTGGGATACATCAGTTACCCCCCTACAAGTGGATGTTTAGCACAGCTGGTGATGTTGTGCCTCATCTTTCAACATTAAACCCTGAATGTATCCAAAAGCTTGTTTTCTTCAATCCGATTTTGCCATTACTTGGTTACAAATATGACTTACCCCTATGAAAAAAGAAACTTGGTCTCTAAAGTCTGCTTTTGCTGACTGTTTGTTTTTCTTCGTAAAGTTAACCTGTGTATTTTTTCCCATGCTTCCTTCCTGCAGTGTTTAGTGCATTCATTTCAAACAACATGAAGTCTTGCTGTATTCTGACATCATGCAGTTAGCCCCAGCACTTGAACTGCTCCCAAGAGGAAAGAGTTAACTCCTATGCCAGAGCATAAAATGTTGAGCTTGAGCTCGGTTCAAACCTCTGTCTGCTGCACTTTGAAGTGTAACCGTCATATTCTTTACTCCACCTAACTGAACAGTCTCTCTGGAGAGCTCTCCTTCACTATCGGTTCGGTAAAGTAAAAACATCTGCTTTAAACTGCTATTTCTTGTTTTTTCTCTATTCAGATCCCTGTCTGTGGTACCGTAAGTACTTTGGTAGTGGACTAGTGTGATTTATTTTTAATTTTTTTATTTTTTTTGTGTGTGTGGAAATTTAAGAAATATTTTCAATCGGTTCAGCTGAACCGATTGTTATTCTCTCAAGTTTATTTTTGTTTCTGAATTTAGTGTGAGGTACTGGTCCTTATCTGTTCTAAAAAAAAAAAAAAATTAAAAAAAAGTACTTAGACGTTTTTTCAAATACCCATGACACGGTTAGGAACTGAAAAGGGGGTTTTGCCTGGCTTTTGCCGAGTAAAGGGTACGTTTTTAGGATGGTTTCGTCTGAGAAACCCAAAAGAAAAACCAGGCCACTGAGTTTCAGCACTGCAGTGAGTGTGGGGAGGCCTTTGCTAAGGCTGATCCCCACACCACCTGTGTTTACTGTCTGGGTTTTGACCACCTTGATTTAGACTGCCAGATTTGTAAAAATTTTCCTAAGGCATCCTAGATAAAAGATTGGGCAGGTTTAGGGAAAAGGAGGCCGAAAAGTCCGCTGACCCGGATGACCAGCCCAGTTCAGTTCCGACCAAACCTGAGGGAGTGCCCACTGACCTGGGCGAGACTCCCTCGGGCAGAAGGAGAGCCAATACTGAGTGGTTGGTTCCGGCTAAAAGAAAGAAAGGGAAATCATCTGGCTCGGATCCAGAACCGCATTGTCCAACTGCCGAGGAAATTGCCTGGGCGATTAGTATATTTGAATCGCTCCGTCCAATTCCGACTGATCTGGCGCCTCTCGGTAGGCGTTCGGTTCAGGTGGTTCCTCCGGTTCTGGATTATTCATCAGAAGAGTATTATAAACCGGATCTGGAGGGTGGTGGTGGTGGTGGTGGTGGTGGTGGTGGTGGTGGTGGTGGTGGTGGTGAAGGAGAAGAAGGAGAAATAATCTCCTCAGACAGACCTTCTGGTGTTTCCCCACCTAGGCTTTCTGAGTTCCCTTCCCACTTTGTGTTTTACAAAAAAGTGGCAGAAACCCTCCAGCTCCCTCTGGTTGAAGCTGTTAAGGAGCAAGAGGAGCCTGACTATGTGGAGATGATGGGCATCCCAGAGTCCAAGAGATTGTCTATTCCCCTCCATAAATATTTTGGGAAACAGACACAGAAATTACTTAAAACTCCAAATTCTTTATTTCCTGCGGACAGATGAATGGACAAGAGGTATATGCTGTCAGGCCCAGGTACAGAGTACTTGTACCAGCAATGCAGCCATGTTGGGGTAGTGCAGGCTGCAGCCTGTGATAAGGCTAACATACCCTTGGTTTCACACACCCTCAGATAAAGACTCCAGGAAGCTGGATGCCATGGCTAAAAAACAGTACATGGCATCTTCCTTGGGACTCAGGCAGACTAACTACATGGCCAACACAGCCAGATACCAAAAGTCCAGATGGGATACTGTTCTGGAACTGGCTAAACGGGCTTCCCCCCCAGCTTGCTAGGGAGCTGGAGGAGGTGGCTGCTGATGGGATTGAGGCATCAAAAATCCAGTTTCATGCTGCTGTGGACTCCAATTATGTGTCATCACGAGTCATGGCTGCATCTGTGGCTCTTCGGAGACTAGCTTGAATTCTCTGTTTTGGGGAGCAGACAGAGAATTATATGAAGAGAATGGATGAATACAGGACCACCTACAGCAGTGCACAGGCCAAGGAAAGCCGGGCAACTCCTCTGAAGCAGCAATTTAGGGGCAGGCCTTTTCACAGGCCTTTCTACCAGGCACAGGCCTCTTCTCCTTTTCCTCAGAGGGGGTTCTTCAGAGGGAGAGGCAGAAGGGAGATAAGCAGGGCTGCATCCTCCTCCTAGTCTAAGGCTCCTGCCAAGCAGACACCTTGATGTGTCAGCCCGGGTCGACTCCCCAATTCCTGTAGGAGGCACACTGGCTTACTACTTCCAGGCCTGGAAGTCTGTTACCTCAAACAAGTGGGTCCTGGAGGTAGTAAGCCAGGGACTGGCCCTCAGCTTCAAAAAAATTCCAAAGCTGAGGGTTGGGTCTTTCTTTTTTTTTATATTTAGTTTTTTATTATTATACATGTATACATACACATAATAGATCCATATCTAAGACAGACCATAATACAATAATAAATCTCCATCTGGAGAAACAATCATATTTCTCCTTATATGGGGGTATACTGGGATGTATAGGGAGAGGCATCAGCAGCAGAAAATAGGAAGTTGTTATCCCTCTGTACAGACAGTTGGTGAGACCCCATCTGGAGTACTGTGTCCAGTTCTGGAGACCCCATCTCCGCAAGGACATAGACAGGATAGAGGCAGTCCAGAGGAGGGCAACTAAATGGTGCAGGGTCTGCAAGAGAAGCCGTATGAGGAGAGACTAAAGGAGCTTAATATGTATACCCTTGAGGAAAGAAGGGAGAGGGGGGGATATGATAGAAACTTTTAAGTACCTCAGTGGAATCAACAAGTCCAAGAGGGTAGCATTTTTCAGAAAAAGAGACTTGCAAGAACAAGGGGACACAATTTAAAGATAGAAGGAGGGCGGTTCAGGGGCAATGTGAGGAAGTATTATTTCACAGAGTGGGTAGTGGATGCATGGAACAGCCTTCCTGAGGAGGTTGTGGGGTCTAAAACTGGGAGAATTCAAGAATGCATGGGACAGACATAAGGCAATTCTTGTGGAGGGTAGGAAGAAATAGGCTGTTGGTTAACTAGGATCTGCGGCCAATCCTGTAGGTAGGGAAATGGGCAGACTAGATGGGCCTAGCGGTCCTTATCTGCCGGCAAAGTCTATGTTTCTATGTTTCTTAATATTTAGAATTAGATGCATCCTAGATATATTGATACCACATGGAGGAGTTGCTATACAGTATTACATCAATACATATCAAAAACTGAGTTAAGCTGTGACATGGGCCCATGAGTAGTATGACTGAGTCCTGGGAACTTAAGTCCATAACAGTCCCGAAAAAGCCATGCCCAACATGTGGGCCATTGGTGTCATACTATTTGAACGAAAAATTTAGAACTATAGGTGTGTGTGTGTGTGTGTGTGTGTGTGTGTATGTGTGTATACATGTATGTATATATACCCAAGGCAGCAACATCTTAAAGCCTCCACCCAGCCCATTACTTTTCAAAGTAAAACTCAGAATTAACTCATCTAAACAGTTTATATTTCCCTTCAGGGGGCAAAACCCAACAGCTATTAAACTTTGCAGTACAGCATGTCTCCTTGTTTCAACGTGAGGGGCTGTTAATATTACGATGCTTTAAAGCTTTCAGATTATATACGGATTCAAGGACATCCTCTCAACAAAAACAACATTGCTTCAGGTTTAGAATAAAGCTAAAGCTTGAAGATATCCACTATATTACATTACAGTTCGTTGAAATTCAGTCCTCTGTGTCGGAGTCAGCCTCTCCAGGTTCTCGACAACGATCTTGGGTTGAAGCAAATCTAGAGGCCCATTTCCCGGCTTTGGTAGGGTCAGAGAAGGCCCAAACCTTGCCCTCGTATACTATTCGCAGTCTGGCAGGAAAGATCATCGAGTGGATTATTGAGGCTTTTCGTAGCACTTTCCTAACCCCGTCGAATTTCTTTCTCCTGGTACGTGTAGCATAACTTAGGTCAGGAAATAAAAAAATATTTCGATCGTCCTGTATTATGGGACTAGCTTGTCTTGCGAGGCGCAGGATTCTATCACAACAGCCAACTCCGTCCGTAACTAGAAGCAGTGTCCTGGGTTTCTCTACATTTTCTCGAGTTCCTCTTGGCGTGATTCGGTAAGCCTTCTGTAGTGAAATATTTAAGCTCTGACCCTCTGGCATTAATTTTGAATCCAGCCATTCACGCAGAAACATAAGAGGGTGGTCTCCCTCTATCCCCTTGGGTAGACCCAGGATTCGGACGTGCAAGGAGCGGGCTTGATTTTCTAAAGTTTCGAGTCTGACTCTCAGGTGATGGTTCTCCTTCACCAGAAGTGTGGTTGCAGCCGCTGCAGATTCTGCTTGCCACCTTGCATCTCCCATCTCCACCTGCATCCCTGCCATTGAATTCTCCACCAGAGTGATCCATGTTGCGAAAGTGTCCATTTTGGAGCTTAAGTCACCAACAGATGTAATTAATTTTTGCAGCTTAAGACCAATAGAGGACATGGTCTCCTCCGGTTCCAGGAGAGATGCGGCCTGCTTCTCTGACCCATGACTTGCGACTTGCTGCCTGCGAAGTTCCAGTCGATTTAACGCTTGTACCGCCACCTCTATCTTTTCTGGGATTCCCCATGTTATCTTTTGAAGTTTCCTGTTGTATCCGTTGGGTTTAGTTCTTAGTTTAGTAACCAGAATAGTGAATTTTAATCCATTTTGGAGCTTTTTATGCAGAGCTATTTGAAGTTGCTGCCTGTTAGATCGGGTTCCACAGTGCCCCCCCAGGGTTGGGTCTTTCCACCTGCAAACATCTCCGAACCCATTGCCCTAGAGGCAGAGGTTTCCTCTCTGCTGGCTCTCAGAGCCATAGAGAGAGTTCTACATCTCACAGGGGCAAAGGTCTGTACTCTAGATAGTTTCTTACCCCAAAGAAGACAGGGGAGTGGCGACCCAGCCTAGATTTAAGATACTTAAACAAGCACCTAGTAAAGCCAAAATTCAAAATGGTGACTCCAGGAATAATTCTTACCTCTCAAGGTCAGGGGATTGGCTAGCATCCCTGGACCTCAAGGATGCCTATTTTCACATTCCCATCAGGTGCTCTCACAAAAAGTACTTCTGGTTCGAACTAGCTTCAGGCCATTATCAGTTCAGAGCAATGCCCTTTGGCCTAACATCAGCACCAAGGGTGTTCACCAAATGCCTAGCAGTAGTAGTGGCTTTTCTAAGGAGACAAAACATTTCCATATTCCAATACCTGGACGACTGGCTCATTGCGGGTCAGTCTCCGGACCAAGTCAAACCTGCAAGTGACCCAGCAAGTGCTCACTTCCCTAGGATTCCTCCTGAATCTTCCAAAATAAGTTCTCAAACCAGTGCAACTCTTGACCATCATAGGGGTAGAGTTGGATACTGTCAAAGCAATAGCAGTTCTCTGTCTGGCAAGAGCAAAGTCCCTTATAGACCTAACTTCTTCTTTTCACCTTCCGTTGTCTCGACCAGCAAGGCATTTCCTTCAACTCCTGGGCTACATGGCAGCTTTCACTGCAGTGGTACAAGGGGCCAGATTTCAGATGAGGGACATCCAGTTCCATTTGAGGGCTTTTTTGTCTCAGAAAAAAAGATCCTCTCACCAAACTAATTCCAGTGACTTAGACTCTAATCCAGGCTCTCCAATGGTAGTTGGATCAGGACAACCTCAGACAAGGGGTCTCATTCATTACTTAGTCTCATTCTGTGGTTCTAACCACAGATGCTTCTCTCCTGGGTTGGGGAGCTCACTTGGGAGTCCTCACAGAACATGGAGTGTGGTCCCCTCAGGAGTGTCTTCTCCACATCAGTCTTCTGGAGCTCAGGGTAGTGTACCTGGCTCTACAAGCTTTCTCGGACTCAGTACAGAATAAGGTGGTTCAGGACAGACAACACCACCACCATGTGGTACATCAACAAGCAGGGAGGCGCTCGGTCGACGGCCTTGTGCACAGATGCCATGAAATTATGGTCCCTGGCTTATTCCCTGCAGATGTCTCTGATAGCAGTCCACCTTCCAGGTATGGACAATGTGCTAGCAGATGCATTGAGCAGGATTTCTTAGGGCCTTAGCAGATGCATTGAGCAGGATTTCTTAGGGCCATCACGAATGGTCCCTGGATCCCCTAGTGTTAAAAGTGATCTTTTCAAGGCGGGGACTCCAGAGATGGATCTCTTTGCAGCCCCAGACAAATCACCAACTTCTTCTCTTCTGCTGCAGACCCCCAGTCTTGGGCTCAGTCCCCCTGGATGCTCTACTCCTGGATTGGGAGGGGAAATTTCTGTATGTCCCCCCCCCCCCCACTATTCAAAGTTCTAGTCAAGATAAGATCACAATCTTGCAAAGCGATCTTGATTGCTCCAGACTGGGCCTAACAGCCTTGGTATCCCCTGTTGCTGTCCCTAGAAGTCCATCTTCCCCTGTCTCTTCCCAGGAATCACAACTTGTTAACCTCCTCTCGGGGGAGAATTTGGTGCCCCAACCTTTGGTCTCTCAATCTCAATGCATGGCTCTTGAACAGCTAGAATATGCAAATTTGCATTTGTCTCAGGGGGTTCTGGACATTCTCAAAGCCTCTGGAAAACCTGCCACCAGAAAAACTTTTATAACTCCAAATGGAAAAGATTCAGCATTTGGTGTTCCAATAAGCACATATCCCCAGATACCGCTGACTTGTCTACAGTTCTGGATTGCATGGTATTTTAATGACTTAGGCCTCAGACCAGCTACCCTGAAAGTACACTTGTCAGCTGTTTCTGCATTTTTGTCAGTGTGAAATCCCTCGTCATTGGCATCTCACCCTGTTTTCTGTAAATTCTTTAAAGGATTGCTCCATACCAATCCTCCTTTTAGAGATCCTACTCCTGCTTGGGATCTTAATGTTTGCATTGCTCAGCTTATGCAACCCCCTTTTGAGCCTTTGGCCTCCTCAGAACTTAAGTACTTGACTTGGAAAACTGTGTTCCTGGTAGTTATTACCTCTGCCAGACTTATCAGTGAATTGTAAGCTCTGTCAGTGGAGCCTGATTTCTATCTCATTCCATAGAGATAAGGTGGTCCTTAGAACCAACAGGAGGTTCTTACCCAAAGTGGTTTCAGATTTTCATCTGAAGCAGTCCATGTCTCTTCCTGTGTTCTTCACTGATCATTCTTCTTCAGGAGAGAGAAGATTAGACAGTTTGGATGTTAAGAGGGCTCTTAGCTACTATGTTGAGTGTACTAAGACACGTAGGTTTGACTCTCTCCAGTTGCTCCTCACTTAAGGTGAAGTGGGGAAGGGTAAACCTGCTACTAAGAGAACCATTGCCAGGTGGATTGTCTCTTGTATACAATTATGCTATTAAAAGCTAGGCAAAGTACCCCCCTCAGGCCTGAGGGCTCATTTGACTAGAGGTACAGCTGCTTCTCTGGATGCTGCCAGAGATATACCCTTACTAGAGATATGCAAAGCAGCCACTGGAAAATGGTCCATACATTCACCAAGCATTACTCTCTGGATATCCAGGCTAAGAGTGATGCTAGGTTTGGTACAGCAGTACTGCAAAGCCTATTCCCAAAATAGGTTTGGTGCCCTCCTCCAGGGAGGTACTGCGTGGTAGTCTGCATAATGTCAGAATACAACAAGACTTCATGTTTGAAGAAAAAATTACTCACCTTAGTAATTGTGTTTCTTCTAATGGAGTCTTGCTGTATTCTGACCTCCGTCCCTGCCTTCTCTCTCAGAACTTGGTTTTTGGGAAGTGGGCTGGCAGGCACAGTGTTGCACCTCAGGGGTGCACTTGGCACTCTCCCCTGTTTAGAGAAGGGGAGTGGGTTATGTTATATGTTTTCGATAATTATATTTGTTCACTACCTAGTTTTTTGTTTTGGATTTCTCGACTTGAGTCTTTTGGGATCCAAAATATTTGGTTGCCTTTTGGCTAGTAATTTTACAATTTACACATACTGGGTGTTGTTAGTTTTAGCTAGTAAGATTCTGACGGTTACACTTCAAAGTGCAGCAGACAGAGGTTTGTACCAAGCTCGAGCTCAATGTAATATGCTCTGGCATAGAGTTGACTCTTTCCTCTACGGAGCAGTTCAGGTGCTGGGGCTAACTGCATAATGTCAGAATACAGCAAGACTCGGGGGCGCTGTTGAACACTTCTACTGAGAAGACGTGGTTTTCAAGAGCTCTGCATCTGCAACTAAATAATCTCGATATTATTTGATTTTATGCAGAAGTGCAGTCTGACAATAGCGATTGTTGGACTCCTGAAGGCGAGCTGAGCAGTTTGGTATCAATATTAAGCATGGGTCGCACAAATAAAAGTGGTACGGGCGGAATGAAAAATCAGCCCTCAGTAGAGCAGCAGGCCGTGCCAACCCCGACTGTTAGTGTCTCGAGTGAACGACCATGGAAGGCCCTGCAGGCGGCCATGCAGGTCATCGATGAAAAAATTGAATCGGTCCTCCAGCGACTGGGAGAGCAAGACTTTAAAATAAAGGCGGCTACAAAAACTGCCTCGTCCGCTGAAAACCAAGCAGTCAAAGCCTTAGCGACCGCAGCCAAGCTTACGCAGGAGATCGGGCAGTTGAGATACCGCTTGGAAGTGTTGGAGAATGCGAGCAGAGCACCTAATGTGCGCCTCATTGGGCTACCAGAAGGCTCCGAGAATCCTGATTTATTAACATTTTTTAAATCCTGGCTACCTAAAGCTTTACAGCTAGACCGATCCTTAGGAGATCAATTTATTAAAGCTTATCGTATAACGCTGCTCTCTACTGGGGCTCAGAAGGACTAACCTCGTAAAGTACTATTAATGACAATGAGTGTAAGCGTAAAAGAACTGATACTCCAGGCGGCCTGCAACACAGAAAGCTTGAACTTCGAGGGACATACCCTACATTGCTTCCCAGATCTTTCTTATGCCACGAGAGCTCGAAGAAAGAAGTTTTGATGGGGTTCGTGCGTCTTTAAGAAGTCTTGGGTCGCCCATACTCTGATGATGCCGGCGAGACTGAGGATATACTACGGGGGACACACATTATAATTTACGGATCCAGAGGAAGCAGGCAAGCGTGTTCAGCAAATCCAGAAGGAGTTTGAGGTTTCGAATGGGAGAGCCAGAATGGAGTCGGAGCAGGAGTCTGAGGAAGAAGACACCTGAATGGGCTACAGCAAGCAGTATGGACTTTATTAATAATTGTTTTAATTAAGACTCTAGAAAACTTCAGCTTTGCCAATGTGGGGCTCTCCTTTGGCTACACAACGAGGACTAATTTAAATTGAGAGACTTTGGTTGGAATCTGGACACTATATATTAGTCTGCAGACTGTATGATTTAATTTCTTCCCCGTTGAAAGCTGTATCTATGACCCTTCTTAAAGCTTTAAACTACACAGGAAATTCTTTATGCTTAAATAGCTCATTTAATTTTTCTGTACTGTACATTCTGCTGAAATAACTATTTTTCAACAGTTGCAGAGCTGTAAAGAGAGATCACTAAGATTTTTGTTTTCCCATGTTTGGATAGAGGGAACTAATTAACCTAAGATGTTGAATTTTCTTGGTATTATTCTAATTTAGTAACAGGACTGTCCCCATCTCTTGTAGAAGTGCAGCTATTGGGAC
This sequence comes from Neoceratodus forsteri, assembly GCA_016271365.2. Lineage (NCBI taxonomy): Eukaryota > Metazoa > Chordata > Ceratodontiformes > Ceratodontidae > Neoceratodus > Neoceratodus forsteri. The sequence goes on along the minus strand of CM028131.1, from coordinate 1,280,827,316 downwards.
TTATTTTGGTTAATCTGATGTATAAATGGATATACCTCCAAATCCATAAACAAACACCTAGACTGCATTATACTGTCTTAACTTGACTTGGTCTTTGTATTAAATTCGAAATGTCTGGTGTATGTATTGTAACACTATGTGTTCATGTGAAAACGCAATAAACATAAAATATATAAAAAAAAAAAAAAAATACAGCAAGACTCCAGGCTTTAGAAGAAACACAATTACTAAGGTGGTAATTTTTCTTTCGTTATACTAAATACATTAACTGTTTCTGAGCCAGATGTAACTTCTCTTCTCATTTTAATACATGTTATAATGTATCTTAGTAACAGTAAGGATGCTGAACAAAAACAGTTATAATGGCCCAACGGGTAAATCAAAATTCAGCGGGTGCTAATAGCTTGCTTCTCATGTTATGATTTCATAACAATAAGGTTGTGAAACTGGATTCATTGCACAGTGCACTACTCACCACTCCGCTTTGGCATAAAGCCTACAAAAAAAAAAAAGTCAAATCTACTTGCTTCCCAGTTCCCACATTGCCCCAACATTTCGCAGATACTGCTTGTTTAGGAGACTGTTTGCTTCTTTCATCATTTTGCTATCCCTTTCTTGCTTGCAGTTATTTATATCACAGACAAAAAAAGCCTGCTTACTTTTATTGCTCTTTTAAAAGCCTTTCATTTCATTTTTTTTTTTTTTTTCACACATCCAGTTTACTCAGCTGCCTCCTAGCACCCAGTTTACACTAGGATGCTGCAGCAGTCCCACAGGGGAACACTGTGCCCCACTTCCCAAAAAAGCGACATCCATGGAATGCTCAATCCAGCTTTCCCCTGGCTGGCCCCTGAGTGACCAAGTTCCATTCTGAAACTCGATTCATCTGAGTGGTTAGAAGTACAGATGCTACTGTAATGCTATAGGAAAAACATTTTTTTTATTTTTTTTTTTTTTTATATATATTTTGTTCTAAGGGCATGGATATAGTTCACAATCCATATGATGGCAATTCCACTGGAAATCCTAATTCATCAGAATGTCTTCAAACTAAGCTTCTTCCACCACCCAGGCGGTATATCCATTAGCTTCGCCTCATGATGTCAGATCTTCCTTTCCACTGGAAGAGTTCAGTCTTCTCCTTCGCAGATCTGCAGTGTTGTTGGCTACCGAGTGCGCCATTGGTGATTTCAAACATTTTCTTTCCAACATTTGAACTTTCCTCAGCTGCTTCTCTACTTCGCTCCAGCCTCATCCACAGAAAATGGATTCAGAGGAAGCAAGCCAGCTCCCGACTTCGTTTTGCGTCACTTGTCGACAGAAGATGTCGAATGGACCCACACATCTTTCCTCTACTGCCGGGGACTTTGCACAATGTTTCTGGCTGTGTCCTGTGTCCAATGATGCTTCCTTCTTCTTTGGAGGGTCATGTGGCCTAGCTTCTTCTTGGCCAGACAGCTGACAAGGATCTGAAACGCCAGCCAAAAGGCCACAAGAAGGCTTCTGCTTTGGCAGGGTCTGCTGTTCAGCATACGGCCATGAAAGAGGTGGTGGTGGCTGCTGTGGCGAACACCTTATTGGCCTTGACACTGCTCCAGGCTGGGGCCTGTGTCAGAGGGTAGTTCACAGAAGATTTTCGTGAAACATGTCTGGTCCTACTGGCCTATGGGGAGAGCCCTGCCCTTCATGATAAGAAGCATGAGTGCCGCTGGCACCAGCCATGGGATCAGGAGAGACAGAGGTCCTTCTGCTCAATGCGCGTAGAGTACTTGACTCCAGTCAACTTTTCGGTGGTTAAGAGGCAGGTCAACAGATTCATGGTGCCCCCTCATCGGACTTGTCTACCTTGACACCAGCCAGTCAGGTGGTCAAGATTTTTCTCAGCCCCATCGACCAGTTGTAGGAGGGAATTGACAAGGATTCAATCTCCACGACCTCCGTTTTCCCAGTCCTCTTCCACTCCACTCTGGACCAGCCTTCTCTGGTGGTCATGCCACCGAAGCTGGTGTTTGCCTATGCACCTTGGCATGTGATCTATAACGACCCTTTGGTGGCTTCTCAGTGTTGGCCCTCAGGTCGAGGTTGAGCTTATGGTCGAGTTCCTGCTCACGTCTTCGATCCTGCTCAACTGAGAGGCACTGCTGTTGACATTCCTTAACTTCCTCAACCTTGGGTGAGGACAGGCACTGCTGCTGGATGCAGCAACGCTACATGGAACTGCTCTGGCAACAATGGACCATTGTGGAGTGGGGTAAGTCTCTACCACCACCTGTGGTCGACTGACAGGTGCCAGTCACGCCCACGCCAGTCTATCCTTGATGGATGTCCCTAGCAGCTATCTACCACTGTTGTGGGTGGAGCCACCTCCATTGCAGCCCTTGGTGGGAGCTCAACAAAGGCTCGTTGTTGGGGAAGATCACCCAGTCAGAAGATACTTGGGTGGTCCACAGTGGCAAATGGGTGAGAGCTGTTTTTGAAGATTCCTCAGACGGATTGTCCAATTTGTTGTTGAGAACGGATACCTTTGACCGGGCATCTGTCGAACTGACTACCAATCATGGGCCAGTGTCTTTTGGGGCTCTTCTCCAGCTGATGTTAGAGTCCATCAACATGTCCTAGGAGCCAGTTCAGAAACGAGACAAGTACCCTTTTACTGACTTCCTGAGCAAGGACGATTCCCCAGGTGTTGCCTTTTTCCATGGCTGAGGCCATATTGGGACGGCCCTGGAGCTTTGGCAGCATCCAGCATCCTGCCCGGCACCCTCCACTTGTACGGTCTGGAAGTATCCGCTCCCTACTGGGTCCCTTTCAGGGTTCTTGGACCATTCCTCAGCTGAGGGACTGGTCACGGGCTTGTCTTTCCAGAAATTCTGAAGCATGGGGATGTGGACAACCCCCCCACCCCCAACCCAAACAAGGAGTCTAAGAAGCTTGATCACGTGGACATGAAAGTCTCTGCCATGTCCTCTCTCTCTATAAGGTGATTTACCCCATGATTGATGGCCAACTTTGGTCACTCCCTCTTTGGATTGCTTGTTGAAGACCTCTCTCACCTTCCTGCTGACAAGCAGCTGCCAGTGGAGTTGGACAGAGATTAGGATCTAGTGCTGGTGAAACACCAGCTCCAGATGGCCTTAGACATGGGTGACTCTTGCAGATGTACCATGGCAGCAGCCATTGCAGTGTGTCACAGGGGGCCTAGCTGAGGCTGTCCATCTTCACGGTGGATACTTTGCTCCAGCTGGCTAATGTCCTGTTCCTGGGCACTGACCTGTTTGGCCCAGGTGTGGAGACGCATCTTACTAGGATTGAGGAGTCCAACACCCAGGACCCTCACTTTATCCAAGAAGGACTCTAAGGCCCAGATGCCCAAAAATAAGGCCTTCCAGTTCCAGTCCTTTCAGCCCCAGCAGCCTCAGCAGCAGCCCCAGCAGTGGTAATACCAAGCTTGGCATCTGAAGGCCAAGTTCTCTGACTGGGGCAAAAAAGAGATGGGGGTCGGGGGAGTGTGGTGCCTTTCCCGCTCACGGCTTGCGTATCTCTGCTAGGGTGGGAAGCGCACCTGGGATGCCTCAGAATTCGCACATTTTGGTCACCCAGGGAGTCCCATCACTGCATCAATGTGCTGGAACTCCAGGGTTTTAAATAATTGATTAGCAGTTTTTTTCTTGGGGCAATGATAGATAGATAGATAGATAAAAAACGTTATTTTTATACAGGAGAGTCTTATCATTAGGAATATACAATCCTGTTCTCAAGATAGTCCTGTATATGACTCGCTAAGTTACATCTAAACATATAACATGTAACAATACTCAAATAGACACAAGATACATACAATACAAATGAACAATATCCAATAAACCACATTAAAAAATACAGAAGAAAAAAAGATACAAAATTACACAGTGAGACACCCCAACCAGACAATCATATACAATTACACTCTACTTTACAACATTTCAAAATTTCATTTTTAAAAATCATATGATCTTCTAAAGATCTTATTGAAGGGGGTAAAATATTCCATACTTTAGCTGCCTGACATTGAATGGAACTATTACCGTATTTATTATTCATTTTTATAGAACAGACTCTATGTCTATGCACAGATATTACTAGCTCATATCTCCCTTTACTAACTCTGGGGAAAAAGTGTTTGTGTAATATAATGTTCGGGGTAAAATGTCTTATATTTATGTATCAATATTAACCAATTTTTTTGAGAAATCATTTCTAAAGACTGCCAATTCAATCTTTTAAACATATCACAATGATGGGTTCGATATGAACACTGCAGAACATATCTAGCTATTCTATATTGCACCTTATCCAATCTACTCAACTGATATTTACTCGCTGTTCTATAAATAAAGTCTCCATACATCAGGGTTGGCATAATCAACTGTTCGGCCACTTTTTTCCTATCCTTAAATTGTAAACATCTAGTGGTTCGTCTTATAGCTCCCAATTTCTTAGTCACACTTATTATGTTGTTATTTATGTGGGTGTCAAAAGTCATCAAAGAATCAAAAGTCACCCCCAAATAACAATAACTGTCCACCTGTTCTATAGGTTTGTCTGTATGTGTAACAATATGAATCTGTGATTTTGATTTCTTATTTGAAAAATACACCAATTTTTTTTTTTTTTTTTTTTTAACATTCATCAAGAGCCTTGACCTGGTGAGCCACTCCCCCACCCTGGTAAAGTCTGTTTGAAGTTTTTGTTGAAGATCCAAAACAGAACTTCCAGAGGTGATGATCGCTGTACAGAAAGCATTTATATAGGTTTTCTGGAAGTGTTATGTTTGTTAAACATAGTGAGGAAGTGCTATGCATTTTCACAATGTTTTAGAACTTTTATGAGCAAAACGCTAATCAATTTTTAGAGTTAAATAAAACCCTGAACTCTGTGCAGTGCAGGTAGCTATGATGGAATTCACTTATCTAGTCAGGGGTCAGCTTGTGCAGGTCTAGACAAACAACACTATGACCATGTTCTACCTGAACAGGCAGTGTGGCACTCGCTTCCCTCCCTTGGGTTGGGAGGTCCTCACACTGGACCCTTGTGCACAGCCTGTGTGCAGATCTCCAGGTGATGTCACTGGAGCAAACAACTGGCAGACCCTCTCGGGTGGGTAGGAGAGTTATTCCACAAGTTGTCCCTGCATCAGGAGGTGGTGCACCACCTGTTCTCCCTCTGGGTCACATCTCTGATTGACCTCTTTGCCTGCTGGGAGAACACAAAACTGAGGCTGAGCTTCCAAGAATCAATCTTCACCGCCTGTTCCCACTTATAGGTCTGTGCTGGAGGCACTAGGACCCCATGGGAGCAGGGGGGCCAACGTCTGTGATAGTGCTGCTCACTAGATTCACGTATGACATGGCACTCATGGACTGCTCAGTAACAGACGCCAGCCCCCTGTTCACCTCAGTTCTGTTTTTTGTGCTGTTGAGGCAACACCATTGGAAGTGCTCGACGCTGTAGGTTTTTGGACCATTTTCGATGCTGCTGTCTCTCTGCCTTATAGCGCTGAGCCCTTTTTTTTTTTTTTTTTTTTTTTCCTTCTCGTCTGTCATATCTGACTCCCAGGAGCAAAAGAAGGCAGCCAAGAAGAAGTTTAGGGATGGCCCTCCATGTGGCAGTGCTCCTGTGGGGACACATGCCCTTCTGGGAGTGACATAACCACTGCTGGACCTGCCTTGGAGTTGACCAGAACATGGACCACTGCAACACCTGTTTCTCCAAGCAGGGTTTTAAATAATTGATTAGCAGTTTTTTTTCTTGGGACTATACTAACTGTATAGAAAGTATTTATATAGATTTTCTAGAAGTGCTGTGTTTATTAAACACAGTGAGGCAAAAGCTATGCATTTTCACAAAGATTTAGCACTTTTATGAGCAAAACGCTAATCAATTTTTAGAGTTAAATAAATCCCTGCCAAGGAGTTCCACACCCTTGAGATTGGCAGGCCACTCACATGGGACTCCAAAGTAAGGTTCCTGGGCTCTTCCCTTGATCCTCTTCCTAGTACTGTATGTACCGAGGGAGACTAGACCTCTCCTAGGCCTTGCCTTGCTGAGCCAACTGGCTAGTAGTCATGCATGCGCAATACAGTTTGGTGGCCATCTTGGATATGGTGGAGTGCACTGCGTTCTGCCGTGACCTCTGGCACATAACAAATAGTGTGGTGCTACTTCCCATGCAGACAATGAGCGGAGTACTTCACGGATGTGGAGGTGACTGTGGTGCAACTCCAACATGTTGTTCAGTCAGAAGGAATGCGCCGAGTTCTTTGTTCATAGCAAGAGCTCTGCAGGTGTACACCCACTGTAGCCCTAAAAATGGCCATATAAGCAGACTGCTTTTTTTATTTGTGTAATAAGTTATTGCAAGTAAAAAAGGATAGCAAAGCTGTTCCTCTGGTCCAGCAGTAATGCTGCCACTTGTGACGCTGAAGACGCGAGTTTGGAAGCAAGACTAGTAGTTGGAAGGCCAGCTGGGGGAGGAGGATCAAGAGTTCAAGGGATTGCTGTCCTCCTCCAGGGGTGTGAGGGACACAGATCTGCCACTTGCCTGAAACGTGCTGGAGACCAAGAGTAGGGCATGCCGGGCTGTCAAGATGCACAGGAGGGTAGGTGGCTGTTGCACATCACGCAGCATCATGCAGCGTGTGTCATGACGACATTGCACGTCTGCACTTCCTGAGGGGAAGAAAATGGAAAATAACACTGACTGGCAGGATGACACTGGTCTCCCTCAAGTCCTGCACCCACCTATTCAGACACGTCCATGCCAACCGAATCGTGTCTCTGGTGGGGTTTGGGTCCCTGCTGACCCCGCCAGGGGGGTAAGCCCTCCAGGAATATGTCTGATACATCCTGGAAGGACCAGGGTAACAGGGCTGGGGAGACTGGATGATGAGGGCCTGTGTGTGTGTGTGTGTGGGGGGGGGGGGATAAACTGATTAAAAAAGAAAGTGGGAACTGCAAAATAACAGTAAAAACACTCCCCTTAAAGAGCACCTTTCATGATGGTCCAAAAGGTTACAGCTTGTAGTCATTATATGCAGTACTAGACCTGAAAGGATGTGTGCATTTGTTATTTTTTGGCCAAGATTTACTCTGCCTTCCATAATTTGGATTTGTTTTGGAGCCCTGCTGCACTTGGCTTTGCTATTCAACTGCTGGGCTGCTGACTCCTGATGACATCACTGTAGGCAGATGAGCGACTCTCACTGTGCCGTTGCAACATTGTTGCAAGGGAAAACTACCAGTACTCAATGTACATACTGTGTTTCCCCCTTCCCCAAGATACCCTGTTAGCAATGCATTATGCCAAAATCCAAATGACTCGCCTTTTTTTTTTTTTTTTTTGTTACATTGACTGCCCTAAAGTTATGTCAGCAGTACAGCCCTAGGCCCACAGCAACACCAGGCTTGCTAAAGAAGCTCTAGTACACCTTGCAGTTTTTAGTAGCTCAGAATGCAAAATCTAACTGCAGAGGACAGTAATGAAATACAAGTCCAGAATCAATGCAAGAAGGGGTAATTTATGCATGAAAGTCAAAAGGACTATGAAAGGTGCTCCAAGCCCTATTGACAAAATGTTGTAGTTAAAATGTGTGGTTTTAATGTGAAAAAATTAACAACTTGTTATCAAGGTTCAACAAATCTAAAAATGAAGTACTTGCCCATGAACAAGTGGCTGGGGTAAAACTAGTAGTCCTGGATCTTAGCTGGGTCAGTCTTCACCATTCATCACTATTGGGTATAAGACTGAGAATTAGGACCCCACGGGAGCATTTTATTTATTTGCTTTTGTAAGAGGAGGAGCCGACGCAGAAACTGCACTGCCCTCAAGGCTGATGTATTACGTGGCGCTCGTGGGTTGGCCAGTAACTGCTGTCGACACCTACTCAGCCCCAGTTCTGCTTCTCCCACCGAGAGGACACCTCATGTGGAAGCTTTGAAGTTGAAACTGCGTTAGCGGCCTAGTCTGTTGGATTCAGCTCAAGTTCTGCTCGCCTCTGTGCTCGATGTCATCTTCCGGTAAGATCTTTCTTTTTATTTTCAATGCCGCCGATTGCCTTTGTTTTGTTTGTTGTGTTTTCATCAGGTCATGTCTCGTTCAGGGGACAAAAGGAAAACTTTTAAGGCGGGTCGGCCTCCTATGCGACGGTGTACCTGCGGCCGACCTTTCTCCATCACGGACCAGCATGACTGGTGCTTGACCTGCTTGGGCTCTAACCATGACATGGATTGTTGCAGTGCCTGTTTTTCCATGGACCTCAGGGTTTTGGAATTGCACACGTTTAAAGTCTGACGAGTGCCACCGACTTTGAGGACAGGCTCACACTCGGGAAGCCAAGGTCGGGGTTCTTGGCCCTTCCTCCAAGTCCCCACCCAGTCCTGTACAGCCCGCGCAGCAAGGGGCCCCCGCCTGTTCTAGCCTTGCCTCGGCAGGGGCTCCTTCCATGGTGCAGGAGGCCCAGTGTGGCCCCCTTGGGGCCAGGCGGTAGGCACTGTTTTGGTAATTGCTTCTTCTGAGGTGTCGTGCTCTGGGGCCTGCGGGTCTGGGCCAGCATCGTCCTCAGCGGCACCTGTCTGTTCCGGCCCTGACTCCTTTGCCACTTGCAGCACCAGGAGCCAGGGTGGTGCTGGGCTGGCCTCTGGTGCCACTTCTGACTCCGGCGCCGTTCGCAGTGCCGGGGATGGAGGTGGCACCATGGGCAGCGTGGGGCTGGTCTGCAGTACCACTCGTGGTGCCGCCTCTGACTGTGGGTGCTGCTCAAGGTCCTGGGACCGGGAGGGATCGAGGAGTCCTCTGGGTTCGGGCCTCCTCCGGGAGGATGATTCAGAGGCTGACCCTGATTGGCTCTCAGATTCCTCAGAATCCTCTGATTCCTCCATGTCCAGCGCTTCGGCCCCCCCTCAGCCCCATCCTCTGGGGTGGGTGGATTCTGCTGGTTCTGGGGTCGGTGCTACCGAGCAGCCCTCTGATGCCCAGGGGGACACTACAAAGCAGCCAGGAGCCGGTGACCCATCTGCCTCCTCGGGGAATGTACCCCCTCCTGTGATTATCCTGACCAGCCCAACTTCTGGGCAGGCTGGAGGGCACTCCACTCCCGACTCTCTCCTTGGAGTCAGCTGTGGGGTGCCAGCTGCCTCAGCTAGTGGTGAGGAAGAGGGCTCTCTTGGAGTCTGAAGGGTTGAGTGGACTCGGTTCAGCACAGCGACCTCTCCTGGGAGCCTGCAGGGGCTCTGGGAGGAGCTGTAGCATTGGGCCAGTCTTCTTCCCAGAGGTCCACCCGAGAGGGACATCTTCTTTGGAGGTCAAGGGCCGCCCTTTGGTGCTCATGTGGCCCCGGTTGCTTTAGCTGGGGAATTCTTCCTCTGGCTCAGCCTGGCTGCCCAGCTCGGTTGAGTGGCCTTTGTCTGCTGGGACCACTGGGGTTCCTCCTTCCTTGAGGTCTCGTGTATGGTCCCCCTGCCTAGGCAGAGGCAGTGCCCCTCCTCAGAGGTGCCTGGCCCCGTGCCTCTGCCAACCCCTCCCTCCCAGGTGTCTCTGGTCCTATGGGGCCCCTTACCTGTGATCAGTTCAGGGCCATGGCTGCACTGTACCTTGCCTACTTCCGAACCATGGACAAACAGGTGTTTCACCACTCCCCAGTGCAACCTGACCTTGTCTGTCCGAGCTCATCGGCTCCCTTGTCTTCCTTCCTTTCTTTTTGAGGGAGTAGAGTCCTCCATCCGTCTTTCCCCAGCAGCTGATCTCTCTAGTTCAGTGTTTCCTGTCGCGGTTGCTCAACGAGCTCCACATTTCCACTTTAGGAGAACGCAATCCAGACCGGTCCGTGCGTGTCTTCTTGGGTGAGTATAGTGTGGCCGACCTGTTGGTCCCCACCCAGCCTGCTCTCTTCCGAGAGGTGTCTAGCCAGGTCTGGCAATGTCCCTTTTTACCAGCTCCAGCCCCAAGGGATCTTCACCAGCAGTATTGCGCCCCCCCCCCCCGGGTTTCCAGGAACTCTGCCTCACCTTCCTTTGGGTGTGACACCCCAGGACATCCCCTCTGGGCATAGAAGCCTGAGCCGTGACCGACCCCCAGATTCAAACTCATCTGAGTTTGATTTTTGGGGCAGGAGAGTTTTCTCCTCGGCACGGATCTTGCTCCGTGTGGCAGTACATCAGGCCCACCACGCGACCTACAACAGGGACTTGTGGTCATGACTAGGACAGGTTCTAGCCTTCTTGCCTGATTTTGGAGGAAACCAGACAAGCCATTGCCCTCTCCACGCGAGGCCTTGAGCTTGCAAGGCACCAAGCAAGGTTATCGTACAATGCCAACGAGGTGTCCTCCAGGATAGTGGGGACAGCAATCTGCATCAGGCAGTCGGCATGGCTTTGTCTCTCCTGGTTGTCACCCCTGGCCCGGCGTAGGTGACTTCCTCTGCCTTCCAGAGAACCCACTTTTTCCCGTAGGGTGAGGTAAGAGCTTCAGGGGCACCTTCCTTCTTCTGCGAGGAGACAGTCACCTCACCCAGACCAGTCCCAGGCCTAGCCAGGCCTGCAGGGGTTCTGTCCTCCGGTATCTTCCCCCACTGGGGGCTGAGGGACACTGTTCCTTAGGGAGGGGCTGGGCCCCCTTCGGGGGCTCGGTACTCACCCAATAGTGATGAATGGTGAAGATTGATACAGGTAAGATATGAAAATTATATACCTACCGTAATTCTTGATCTTTCTGTGTATCTTCACCATTCATAACTAAATCCTGTCCACCTTCCCATGTGGGGCCCTCATTCTCTGGACAATTTCCTCCCCCTGTTTGTCTTCCATTTGGAATCTGGTTTTAGCACCCCCCCCCCCCACACACACACACTTTTCCCTTTTGGAATCGAGGGGGCGGGATTCCTCTGGGTAGGCAAGCAGGGAGGGTTGTGCTGCTGGGATCGCTGGGGCTCTCTCCCTCTCCCTCTCCTTCAACCTAGGTAACTCTTGGTGCTCTGGCTTCCTCATTCTCTTGAGGGGAAGGGGGAGCGCTTCTCTTGATCCCCTCAGTTATTTTCCCCTCTGGAACATTGTGTTTTCCCCCCTCTGGTTCCTCCTGTGGAGGTATCCTACTCTCCAAACATTCAATTCCTACCCTGGGGTGCTTTCCAGGGCACCTTTTAGCAGTCCTCCTGCCTTAATAGTTTGGTAGGAGAGGAAGACACTACCCACCCTGAATCCTTGGCCTGCTTCTTCCTCTCAGTGGTTCCATTCCTCAAGTCTTGGCACCAGCTGGCTTGCCTTACATCTGTGGCTTGCCTTCTCAAGCAGTCCTGGCCGATGGCGCAAAGGAGTGTTGTCTCCTCCTCCTCCTCCTCCTCTTTCCTTCTACCCACCCTTCCCCACCCATTCCTTTTTGCCCAGTAATTGGGGCCCCCTCACCCCCATCCCTTAGGTTTTCTTTTTCTTTCCTGTCTTCTCTGCGGCATATCCTTTCCTTTTTCTATCCCTCAGGCTCCCTTGCCCAGCCCCTCCAACCTTCCTTATCCTCCTGTCTCTCGCTGGCATGCAGAACTGGGGCTGAGGAGGTGTCGACGGCAGTTACTGGCCAACCCGTGAGTGCCACGTAATACACCAGCCTCAAGGGCAGCACCATCTCTGTGTCGGCTCCTCCTCTTACAAATAAAAAAAAAAACACCTTGCGGGCTCTTAATCTTCTGGCTTATACCCAATAGTGATGAATGGTGAAGATACACAGAAAGATGAAGAATTACGGTAGGTACATAATTTTCATGTCTTGAGTTGATAGTCTAGTTAGAAATAAGCATAAATGATTATTCTTTTTAATTATGTGATCTTACTTCGAGGGTATCTCTTGCAGCAGGCCATCACCAGTAGGACTATAGCCGCCAGGCACTAAGACCACAAGGAAACTTTCTAACTAGCAGTCTACCAGAGGGGGCTGCCACCTCTGACATCAGCCAGTCCTATGAAGGCAGGCAGCCCCCATACCCTCCCCAGTTCTTTCCACTCATTGACCAGTGCCACGTCAGACCGCTGGGACCGCCTTTGCATTCGACTGCCATTTTCCCACATTTACCGTGTTTTATTATTTTTCAATTTCTTTTAGAATTAAAATTGAACCAGGCCATCACATCCAAGCCTGCGAGGCCTGCCAGTTTTAACCCAGCCACCCGCAGACATCGCCACAAGATCCTGGAGAACTATCTTCTTAAGCAGAAGGTCACCTCGATGGATTGGGAGCTATAGACCAGGAACTCCTCCGCTTACTTGGCCCATTCCTTGGAGTCTTCGTCATCGAAGTCCTGGGATAAGGCCTCCAGGAAGCACAAGCACTGGGACAAGGACCAGGACCAACCCCAGTCTGCCTCCCATTCACGGTCTCTTCACAAGAAGTCTTTGAATTCGCTTGGGTCTCCCCCCCCCCCTTGGGAGGCGGGGGCAACCTCCTCGGCCCCACACGCCCTAACTCCCACAGGCTACCGGTTGCCCAGCTGCCCGCCCGGGTCTCCCTCATGGGCAGTGGCTCCTCGGGTCAGGGTACTTTATATCCTGTTCCCCAGCCCCTGCTGTTTCAGCCCTTATTCTCTGTAGACACACAGTCTTGGCTGGAGTCTCTTCAGCTGGTGCAGGTGCGGCAGTCTCCAGTCTACCAGTGGCTGCCCCTCTGACACCCACGCCCCCAGTGACTGTCTTGTCCTCTGAGAACGCCGCCAGTTCTGCTCCTCCTTCTCAAGGGCAGATGCTGCAGGACACTGGCACCTCCTAAATCCTGGTCTTACCTCAGCCCTCTCTGGGAGCTCACTCCGACACCCGTCTCCCCACGGTCACACCCCTGGATCCTCCTCAGGCACCCACCCAGCCAATGCCTGCTAGACTGCGCCTGTTTTCTCTCCACCACAACCAGCGGGACTCATACTGGCCCTGTCTGCACCTGGTCTCCTGCAGCCAGCACCCACCGGGCCTGTGCTGGCCCTACCTCAGCTGACAGCCATTAGCCCTGCGCCCATTCTGCCTCTACCTGCTCCTGCATGATCGGCGCCTGGCCTGCCACAACCTGCACCCGTAGACCCGCAGCCTGGGTACCCTACGCTGGGCCTACTGTTCTGGCACCCACCTACTCCTACCCTGCACTGGCAGGACCTGCACCAGGTTATCCATACCCGATGCCTCTGGGACCTGCACTGGTATACCCCTACCCCATGCCAGGGTCCGGCGCAAGCCCCTGTCAGTTACCATGGCCTGATCTCAGCCTTGTGGTCCCTCATGCAGACACAGGCTCCCACCCCGAGGGCACCGGTTCTGGCCCCCACTCAGGGGCCTCCTCCGGACCCCCTTTTCCAGGTCCCAGTTAGGCTTGGCCCTGGGCTACGCCTGATGCCAGGTCTTTTGGCTACATGGATGGTGGTTAGCCTGAGGACAGCAACAACGAGGATGATTGGGAGGACAGCGTCAGTAGTGAGTCTTCTCTCTCCCCACAGGTCTTTAAAACATTGGTACCCACGTCCTAGAGGCTGCCTATGATTTGGTGGATGCCTTGGGCCAGGCAGCAGCCGCGGGCATCTGTATGAGGTGCCACTTCTGACTACGGGTCTCACACTTTGACGCGGATGTCTAGTCCACTATACTGGACACCCGTTTCAAGGGTCACAGACTTTTCAGGGAAGATGTCCAGGATCTCATCTCCAAACTGCAGACCTCGAGATGGGTCCTCAAACCTGTCCACTCAATGTATAATACCCAGACTGTCGGAACAGAGGGTTCCCTTTCATTGATCTTCCTGTTGACAGGCCCGACCCCCTCTCAAAGTTCAGCACAAGGTGGGGGGCTTTCCCCACCCCTTCTCCTGACGCCACCTGTCGCACCCAGGGGACAGCTGCTCCCACCTCCTGACTCCTTGCTAAATTTCCTCCCTCCCATAGAACTTCAGGAGGTGATTGTAGGGGGTCGCTCCTCCCTTCACTTGGTCAAGTGGCGGGAGATTACCACAGACAACTGGGTCATCGAGCATGGCTACATGCTAGAAATTACAGAGTGGCCTCCAGAAAACCCTCCAGGCCAGTCCTCATACCCTCCCGATCATGTTCCTCTCATCTAGGAGGAAATTCAGGCGTTACTTTGAAAAAAGGCCATAGAAATGGTCCCACAGCTTCAGCACGGCAGGGGGTTCAACTGCCACTTCTTCCTGTTTCCCAAGTGGATGGGAGATCTTTGGCCCATCCTGGACTTAAGCCAGCTGTACCTGTTCATAGAGTGCAAATGGTTCAGGATGGTTACACTTCAGGGTTTGCTGCCCCTGCTACATCAGGGGAACTGGATCTGCTCTCTGGATATGCAGGATGCTTACCTGCATATCAGGGTTTTTGCACCTCACCGATGCTACCTCTGCTTCCACTTTCAGAGTGTGCACTACAAGTTCAGAGCTCTGAATATTGGTTTGTCCTCAGCGCCCAAGGTCTTCACCAAATACTTGGCAGTGGTGACAGCTGCCTTGAGATGGCAGGGTTTCTACATCTTCCCATACTTGGATGATTGGCTCTTAGTGGCCCCATCCATGGACCATCTCCTTCAAACCCTGGCATGGACCCACAGTCGGTTCCATGCTTTGGGGATCACTATCAACATGCTAAAATCCTTTCTTACCCCCTGCCAACGTCTCCAGTATATAGGGGCAGTGCTGGACACGGCCCAGGGAATGGTCTTCCTGGCTTTAGACAGAGCAGAGAGTCTGGTGGACCAGGACTGTCTTCTTTACTTCAGCCATTATGTTTTGGCGAGGGCCTTTCTATGGCTTCTGGGCATCATGGCTGCCACCATTGCCATGGTTCCTTTGGCCCATTTGCACATGAGAGTTCTTCAGTGGATGCAGCAGGTCTAGTGGGAGAAACACACAGACGCCCTGGATCAGTTGGTTGTGGTCTCCAATCCAGTTTGGAGGGTATTGTTGTAATGGCTGGAGCCCAGCAACCTGCTTCAGGGGGTTCCCTTCTATATTCCCCCCCCCCAAGCAGGTACTGATGACAGAAGCCTCTAATCTCAGCTGGGGGGCTCACCTGGGGGTCCATCAAACTCTGGGTACATGGACCGAGGTGGAGAGGACACTCCACATCAGTGTCCTGGAGATGCGAGCAGTCTTGTATGCCCTGCAGTCCTTTCAGATTCGGCTATCCCCAGGGTCCTCTCTTGATCCAGACGGACAGCATGTGTGTGGTTTATTACATAAACAAGCGGGGTGAGGGGGCTCATTTTTATCCTCTGTGGAGGGAAGTGATGGGAGTCTGGTACTGGGCCATAAAACATGGGCTGGAGCTCTCGGACGTCCATGTTCCTGGTGACCAAAACATCCTAGCAAACAGCCTAAGCCAGTCTCGGTCCAGAGCCCATGAGTGAGCGCTTCTAACCCCGGTGATCGAAGATATGTTCGACAGATTGGGTCATCCTGAGAATGGACCTTTTTACATCCCCACACAATGCAAAACTGCCGCTTTTCTGCTCGCTAGATCCAGGGCCTAAAGTTTTCTGGCAAGATGTGTTGTCCCTCTTTAAGAAAGGGAGGTTTCAAACAACATGAAGTCTTGCTGTATTCTGACTTATTGCAGTTAGCCCCAGCACTTGAACTGCTCCTGAGAGGAAAGAGTTAAATTCTATGCAGGGCATAGAACATTGAGCTCGAGCTTGGTTCAAACCTCTGTCTGCTGCACTTTGAAGTGTAACCGTCAGATGCTTTACTCCACCTAACTGAACAGTCGCTCTGGAGATTTCTCCTTTGCTCTGCATATGGTCAGTTTAAAAATCATTGGTTTACTGATATTTTCGCATTTGTTTTTCGGTTCAGATCCCTGTCTGTGGTACAGTAAGTGCATAGGTAGTGGAATTGGTTAGAAAAAGTGTGTGGAAATTGTAAAGTGAATTGTGTGACCGGTTCGGCTGAACCGGTCCTGGTTTAGTGATTGTTTTTCTCTTACAGGAAATTTAGTGTGAAGTATCAGTCCTTATCGTTTTTTTATTAAAGGAAAAAAAAAAAAAAAAAAAGTGTTTTCGTTTTTTTATTTTTCCAAATATCTGTAACACTGTTAGAAACCGATAAGGGTGACTTACCTGGCATTTGCCATAAAAAGGGTAAGGGTTTAGTTACGGCTTTGTCTGAGAAACCCAAGAAAAGAAACCAGCCCACTGGGTTTCAGCACTGCAGTGAGTGTGGGGAGGCCTTTGCTAAGGCCGACCCCCACACCCACTTGTGTTTACTGTCTGGGTTTTAGTCACCTAGAGTCAGACTGCCAAATTTGCAAGAATTTCCCTAAAGCCACCCTGGACAAAAGGTTGGGCAGGCTTAGGGAAAAGGAGGCCGAGAAGTCCGCTGACCCGGATGGCCAGTTCGGTTCCGACTGAACCAGAAGAAGTGCCATCTGACCAGGGAGAGACTCCTTCGGGCAAAAGGAGAGCCGATTTTGAGGGATCGGGTCCATCAAAAAGAAATGACAAATTGGCCAGTTCGGATCCAGAACAGTACCATCCGACCTCAGAGGAAATTGCACGAGTGATTCGCATAGTGGAATCGCTTAGTTCGGTTCAGACTCATCCGGCACCTTCTGGCAGGCGTTCGGTCCAGTCGGTTCCTCCAGTTCAAGATTATACCCCTGAAGATGTTTATGAACCGGACTTGGATGAGGAGGAGGAGGAGGAGGAGGAGGAGATGGAGGATGGAGGATCCTATCGAACCAGACATCTCCCCAGACAGGCCTTCTGGTGTTTCCCCTCCCAGGCTTTCTGAGTCCTCTTCCCACTTTATGTTCTACAGGAAAGTGGCAGAAACCCTCCAGCTCCCTATGGAGGAAGCTGTTGAGGAACAAGAGGGGCTGTCTTTGTGGAGATGATGGACATCCCCCAGAGTCCAAGAGGTTGTCTATTCCCTTTCACAAGTCTTTTGGGGAAATGGACACAAAAGCTGTTAAACTCCAAATTCATTACCTCACGTGGACAGACGGATGGACAAGAGGTACATGCTGTCAGGCTCAGGTACGGAGTACTTGTACCAGCAGTGCAGCCATGTTGGGGTCGTGCAGGCTGCAGCCTGTGATAAGACTAACATTCCCTTGGCTTCACACCCCTCAGATAAAGACTCCAGGAAATTGGATGCCATGGCAAAAAAAGCAGTACATGGTATCCTCTTTGGGACTCAGGCAGGCTAATTACATGGCCTATACAGCCAGGTGCCAGAAGTCCAGGTGGGACACTGTACCGGCACTGGCTAAGCAGGCCCCTCCCCAGCTTGCCAAGGAGCTGGAGAAGGTGGCTGCTGATGGGATTGAGGCATCAAAGATTCAATTTCATGCTGCTGTGGACTCCAGTGATGTGTCATCAAGAGTCATGGCTACATATGTGACTCTTCGGAGACTGGCTTGTGTACTGGCCTTTCTCAGGATACCCAGGCTAAGGCTACTGATTTTCCTGTGGTTAATAATTCTCTGTTCGGGAAGCAGACAGAGAATTGTATGAAAAAAAAAAAATGGACGAACACAGGACCACCTATAGGAGTGCACAGGCCAAGGAAAGGCAGGCAACTCCTCAAAGGCAGAAAGCTAGGGGCAGGTCTTTTCATAGGCTTTCTACCAAGCACAGGCCTCCTCTCCTTTTTCTGAGAGGGGGTTCTTCAGAGGAAGGGCAGAAGGGGGATGGGTAGGGCTGCATCCACCTCTTAGCCTAAGGCTCCTGCCAAGCAGACATCCTGAGGTGTCGGCCCAGGTCAATTTCCCCCATTCCTGTAGGAGGCAGGCTAGCCTACTATTTCCAGGACTGGAAGTCTGTTGCCTCAGACAAGTGGGTCTTGGAGGTAGTAGGCCAAGGACTGGCTCTCAGCTTAAAAAAATTCCCAAAGCCGATAGCCAGGCGACTTCCGGTTTGGTCTACTTCCTGTATGGCAGCTTAGCTTTTGGGCTCCACTACAACCTGACTAAAATCCGTTTCAATCTGCAAACAAGAAACCCATCCTGTCGACTAAACACAGAATTACAGATTACCTGATGCCAACTAAACATAAAATGAAAGAGAATTACCCCGGAGGGACGGGTAAACAGCAAAAAACGCTGACAGATCTAGGCCCACGAGTAATGGCCCAACCAGTGATGGAAGTACCAAACAGCGATTCAGAGAGGGCAAGTCAAGAAGAAGACTGCATTATAACATCCAAACAATTGTGTTCCACACTAAAACAAATGAATGAAACATTGTTATGCCTAGATAAAAATGTCACCAGCCAAAAACAAGATATCGTGGACCTAGCGCAGAGAACGACAAGCTTGGAGACGACAATGTCGGATTACACTCATACCACAGATGCCCACAACACTGCGCTTTTAGATCTCCATCAAAGGGCAAATAAACTAAACTATAGTTGGAGGAGCTCGAAAACAGAAACCGTCGCAACAACATTCGTATTCACGGTCTACCGGAAGGTACAGAGTCCAAAAACATGGTGGAATTCATGAACTCTTTCTTAAACGAGATCCTGAACCTCCCTCAAAATAAAGTACTAAACATAATACGGGCCCACAGATCTTTAATCCCTCATCCTAGAGACCCGAAGGCAAGACCACACTCTGTAGTACTAGCCTTCTTAGATTATCGGATAAAAGAAGAGATTTTAATGCTAGCCTGGTGAGGAAAAAAGTAATTCAGTTTGGAGATGTACGTCTATATTTTGATCAGGACTACTCACCTCAACTTCTGAACAAAAGGAGACAGGTCCTGGCAGTGGTGAAGCTGTTGCAACAGAAGAGCCATAAGGCATTTGTAGAATATCCTGCCCGACTGAAGATACTAACTGAGAAAGGCCCCATTCGTTTCCAAGAGCTAGAAGCAGCAGAAGATTTTCTGCATTCGCTGGATATTAATATACCCTCGCTGCCCATAGAACAAAATCGGAGACAGTTGCAAAATAAGAGCTGGGCAATAGCCGGTCCCAAAGTCGTGGGGCGAAGGAGAAAGGGGACACTTTGCTTTATGGAACGCAGTCGGAATGAAAAGACCCACGGACAAATGCACAGAGCATCAAGTGGTTCGAAGGGAGCGGTGTAGTTCGGTCTCACCGTCTCAAGATCTGCTGGAGGATGTAGGAAACACTTGAAATGGCAGCCGTCTATCTAGGCTAAGCAATCAAGGCTGTTTGGTTGGCTGGGACTGTTACCATGAAAACGGCAAGTCGATGGGAAGATAAAGGAACTTTTTCAATGTTGTTTTTAAGTTTAATCAAAACAGTATATAGGCTTGGTTTTTGTAAATTTGGAAAAAAAGCTTAACAAACAGATATATACTGGAAGGGGTTGGGCAGGGAAATGATTGGTGTCCGGGGTCACTGGGGAGGCTCTCGCTTCTGGGCTGCTGACGTCGGAAGCATGGTGGTGCGAGATACTAGGAGCCAAATACCTCGGGGAGGAAAAACAATACAGTAAGGAGCAGTATGCTCTGTGAGGAATGAGCTACAATGCATAAACATAATTGTAGGTCTAAACACCGTGGCTAAATAGACCGTGCAGTGGCCTAAATAAAAAAAAAAAAAAAAAATGGAAAAGCAAAATCATAAAAGGTATGGGTTGGCTTGCACTGGGGGCCTGATAGGTGGATCCCAGTTGTCCTGAGAGCTAACTGGAAACTAGGCATGGCACTGTAGGGGTCTGCCCAAACAAAGGAGGCTCTTTTCCTTACGAGTATACACACTCTGGCAAGAAAAGGGAACAATTTAGAAAATGTATATACTTGTAAGAAAGCTTCCTGGAGGTATAACACAAGCTATTACCTTGAGTAGTACATAGATATTGGCTTCTGGTGCTGTGACTCGTCATGCATAGGACGCCTAGCTGGCTCGGGGGGACGCTTCGTGGGGTCCGGAGGGCACTGATTAGGTATACCTGGCCCATACCTCCATAAAGTAAAAACATACGAAGACCAGAACAGGTTAAGAGTTGTTTGTTTATGGGACAAGAGACCTAAGCTTGTTTGTGTGTTTTTGTTTTGTTTTTTTCCTTCTTGCTTGTTTTTTCCTACTTGCTGGTTTTTTTTTATTTTATTGTAACTCATAAAAGGTCAAGGTGGGCTCCCCCCCTTGACAGTTACATGGAGCTGAGTATTTTTAGAGGGCAGCTCCAGGTGAGGGCTTCTGTTACAGGGCAAGTTTACCTCACCTTACTCTCGTCTTTCTTAAGATCCGAAGGAAGGAGGTGTGAGGGTAGAATGAGATTCAGTATTATGAATATTCTACCTTGGAAGTTTATTATTTTCTGGTTAAGATGTTGGATAGGGGCCATGTTGGCTGTTAATGTTGGTCAGAATATTGGGTATTTAATTTTGTTTTACCAGGTAATTTATGTCATCCTAAATGTACAAATGATGATCAGACAATCTATTTAAGTCGGACTGGGAAACGGATTAATAGGGCTCTCAGGACATGGCTTTATGAAAGTCTGCTTTTATTTCATTTTCAAGAGTGATGGCTAGGACAGGTTCATTGTTTTGTTCCTATAACGTGAATGGTCTTACCAACCCAGTTAAATGTAGCAAAGTTATGAGTTTTATAAAGAAGACCTCAGCTGACTTTATATTTTTACAAGAAACGCATTTGTCAAAACAAGACCATGCCAAACTGTTGAAATTTGGGTTTGGGGGACATGGAGGCATCATCTTATGAAAAAGGCAGAAGAAGGGGGACAGTGGTCCTAATTGCAGCCAAAACTCATTTTGAAAAGATTGATACATTATCAGATAAAGACCGTTACTACACTCTGATGAAAGGTAGATTGGGGGAATGGTAATTACTCTAGCCTCTGCATATTTTCCACCAGGCTCTAAATACCAAGAATACAGGACCTTTTTGACTACTCTACTGGATTGGGCGGAGGGTACCATAATTTGCGGGGGAGATCTTAATTTGGCATTGAACTCTGCTTTAGATACCACATCACAAATACCAAGAGCAATACATGGGATAGTGAGAAAGGTGCAGAAGTTGGTGAGAGAGTTGGGTTTCCAAGACATTTGGAGATACCTTAATGGTAAAGGGAGGAACTATACCTTCTTTTCAGCTGCTCACCAGATGTATTCCAGGTTGGATTACTTTCTGGTTCCTGATAAAGGATTACACAGAGTAAAGGACATGGGTCTTTCTGACCATGTGCCTCTTTTCATGAGGACCGATATAGGAGATGTCAAGAGAAATAACTTTTGGTGACTCAATCTATCATTGCTTAGCGATCAAGAGGTTAAGGATAGCATCAAGGAGACTTTTGATAACTATATGGCTGAAAATTTGTTACAAGACATGTCACAAGCAATGAGATGGGATGCTGCGAAAGCAGTTTTGAGGGGAAAATTTATCTCAATAGCGTCCAAAAGGAAAAAGGACAGGGGGACTAAAAAGCTAATATTAACTACACAAATCAGAAGGCTGGAAGATCTTCAGAAAGTTCAAATAGATAAAGAGAGGGCCAAACAGCTGAGAGCACTTAAAAAAGAATTAAATGATATATTAGACTACCAGGTCAAATAAAAGCTCCTTTTCCTACGACAACAATACTACGAGGTAGGGCTGAGGTCATTAAAATTGTTGGCCAGTAGGCTAAGCTCACAGAGGGCTAAAGCTACAATAACATCAATTTGGCATCCACAGAAAAAGGAGATGGTTCATGGGGTAAGGGAAATAACAAACGCTTTCAAATTATTTTATGGCAAACTATATACGCTAGATAAGGCACCATGTAAACAGAGAGTACAGGTATTTTTGGAGGAACTGACTTTACCAGGGTTATCGAAAGAACAAGGGATGTCATTGTTAGCCCCTATCATGGAGTCCGAGGTGAATGCAGAAATTGTCAGACTTAAAACTGGTAAATGCCCGGGATCTGATGGTCTACCATCGGAGTTTTATAAGGCATTTGAAGGGATGGTACTTCCAAACCTCTTGGACTTATATAAGGCTGTGCTTAGAGAAGATGAGCACATACCTCCTTCATGGTCAAGAGCAATCATTTCTGTGCTGCCCAAACCGGGAAAGGACCCCATTAAATGTTCCTCATACTGACCAATTTCCTTATTAAATACTGACTATAAAATCTTTACTTCTATTTTGGCCAAAATAATACAACAATATCTCCCAGGCCTAATTGGAATGGACCAGGCGGGGTTTGTCCCGGAGCGTCAGGCCCAAGATATTCTGAGAAGAACATCTCGTATTATAGATCAGATTAACTACATAAAGACTCCTTCCCTTCTTATGAGTTTAGATGCCGAAAAAGCATTTGATAAAGTTTCTTGGGCCTTTCTAGGTTTGGATTTCCACAGGAATTTGTGAGGGCTCTTTTTAAGATATATAAGTCTCCTTCGGCTTACATACGTGCAAATGGACACGTCTCAGAAGCTGTGCAACTAGGAAGAGGAACAAGGCAAGGATGTCCACTCAAACCACTGTTATTTGCCCTTTACATAGAACCCCTAGCTCAAAGTATAAGACAAAATGAAGGCATCAAAGGGGTCTCTATTGGGGGGGGGGGTGAGGAACAAAAATTAGCTTTATATGCTGATGATGTCCTCCTCTACTTGTCAGAACCGGATAACTCAGTACGATAAGTGTTTAGGCAAATAGAAGAGTTTGCCTTGCTCTCAGGTTATACTTTGAACAAAAGT
Organism: Neoceratodus forsteri; assembly: GCA_016271365.2. NCBI lineage: Eukaryota > Metazoa > Chordata > Ceratodontiformes > Ceratodontidae > Neoceratodus > Neoceratodus forsteri. The sequence goes on along the minus strand of CM028131.1, from coordinate 1,280,804,633 downwards.
AAGATGGAGGTCCTTAGTTTCTTTTACACTCCATCACTGGAAATTAGGCAGAGATACCCAATGAAATGGAATATGGAAGTTCTCAAGTTATCTTGGAATTAAGATAGGTAAAACCACAATCAGCTTATTTGATTTAAATTATTCCCCATTAGTGCAACAATTAAAGGCAGACTTTAAAAGGTGGGCGCTGCTCCCCCTAACTTTACATGCCAAAAATGAAGCGTTAAAAATGAATGCCTTACCTAGGCTACTTAACTTATGTCAGTGTGTTCCCTGTATTGTGCCTCAGAAAGACCTTGAATCCTGGCAAAAAAATGTTTATAAAATTCTTGTGGGGAGCAATGCATCCAAGTGTAAAAAAAAAAAAACAAAAACACAAACAACTCTTATTCCTTCCCAAGAACAAAGGGGGCCTGGCTTTCCCCCATTTGCAGGAGTATTGGACAGCATCCCAGATGAGGACTGCACTATTGTGGGGCAGCCAAGAATATAGCTGTCATTGGAAACAGATAGCTTTAGCAGAAACCAGAGAGGTTCCCCTACAAGCGGCCTTGTTTGGAGATAGGGAGCTATGACTTACTCAGGGACGACAGCGGTTCTCGAGAGCTGGAGGAAGGGCATTGCTAGAGGTAATGCTAAACAACAAATATGGAAATTCCAATGGTGGGCTTTTGATCCCAATTTTGCCTCTGCGAAAATAGATGATTGGTTCCTAAGACAAGCAAAAAAGGACTCTACACCCCGTATCAACTCTTCCATGGCTCCACTTTAATGTCTTTCGAGATGTTACAATTAAAATTTGGTATAGACCTACAAGATCGAATAAGATACTATCAGTTAAGAGACTATATAAATGACCAATTAAGGAAGGGAACTAAGGAGAATGGTCAGGAGGGAGGGGAAATACCGTTCCAACAAATATTAAACATATGATTACTGTGTTGTATAGTAATTATATAAATGATCTCAATGTCTCCTCACAACATATTAAGAAGCGATGGGAGAGGGAGAGACATGGGCCTTTCTCTTACAGACCTACAGTGGTTCCAAGTTTGGAGGAGTACTTGGAGTACCACGTCCTCTCCAACTTGGAAGGAGTTTGGTTGGAAGGTAAGGACTCACTTCTTTCTGGTCTCTGCCCAACTTGGCTGTTCCAGCTCAGGAGTGGGTTCAGAGTGCTGGTGGCAATGTGGAGAGGGATATGCATCCCAGGCACATGTCTTCTGGACCTGTCCGGAAGTCGCTTTTCTGGGAGAGGGTTCGGTGATATATTTCCAAACTGTTTCAGGTCCATACACCTTTGGGACCTGAACATATGCAGGGTTTTAAATAATTGATTAGCAGTTTTTTTCTTGGGACAATACTAACTGTACAGAAAGCATTTATATAGGTTTTCTAAAAGTGTCATGTTTGTTAAACACAGTGAGGCAAGTGATATGCATTTTCACAATGTTTTAGAACTTTTATGAGCAAAACGCTAATCAATTTTTAGAGTTATTTAAAACCCTGATATGGTTCTGGGTATTATCCCTCAGGAAATAAAGGGGAGAGAAACAAAATATTTGTGGTCAATCCTTGTAATTGCAGCATTGAAATCTATCACTAAGAGGTGACTAGTGAGAGGCAGTCCGGACTTGAGGGAGTGGGTCAAAATAATAGATACTATAATGGGTATGGAGAAAATCACCTTTTCTCTCAAGCAGCTGAATCAGGTATACCAGAATAGATGGACAAGATGTTTTTTATATGAGGGAAAAGAAGAATGGCAGACCTAGCGGAGATAAGAGATGGAAGACTATAAAGCCAAAAAGAGAGGAAGAGTTTATTGGAACTAGTCCAGTGTGAACGAAGGGATAACAACAGATGGGGGTAAAGGGAAAGTCTGATCTTGCTTAGGTGGGGTTTCTCATGATAAATTTGACTGATATATAAGACTGATAGGATGAATCTAAGTTATGTTAGTAATAACCTGGTAATTGTTATTATATATGGTTGTGTTAAAAAAGATGGGTGATTTTAAATCATTCAATATTTTAATACTTATAGAGAGATGAAGGGCTACTATTTTTTACTAACTGTCATTAATCTTATCTAAAAATGTGACAACTGTGTAAAACATGTTTGATTTTGTATATATACAGAAAGATTGATATATCTCTACATCAGATCACTAATAAAGCGAGTATTAAAAAAAAAAAAAAAAAAGCTGAAAGCCAGATCTTTTCTACCTGCAAACATCTCCGAAACCATTGTCCTAGAGGCAGAGGTTTCATCTTTTCTGGCCTTAAGGGCCATAGAGAGAGAGTTCCTACAATACACAGGGGGAAAAGGTCTGCACTCCAGGTACTTCCTTACCATGAAAAACACAGGGGAGTGGCGGCCCATCCTAGACTTAAGATACCTAAACAAATATTTGTTAAAGCCAAAGTTCAAAATGGTGACTCTGGGAATAATTCTTCCCTCTCTAAGGCCAGGGGATTGGCTAGCCTCCCTGGACCTAAAGGATGCCTACTTTCATATTTTCATTGGGTGCTCCCACAGAAAGTACCTCTGGTTCAAACTGCCTTCAGGCCATTACCAGTTCAAAGCAATGCCTTTTGGCCTAACATCAGCTCCAAGGGTGTGCACAAAATGCCTAGCAGTAGTAGTGACTTTCCTAAGGAGAAAAAATATCTCCATATTCTCATACCTGGACGACTGGCTCATAGTGGGTCAGTCTCCAGACCGAGTCAAGTCAGATCTAAAAGTGACCCAGCAAGTGCTCACTTCTCTAGGTTTCCATGTCAATCTTCCCAAGTCAGTTCTCGAGCCCCTACAACTGTTGACTTTCATAGGGGTAGAACTAAACAGTGTCAAAGCAAGAGCATTTCTCACATTGGTAAGGGCGAAGACCATCATGGAGCTGGCTTCTTCCTTCCACCTTCTGGTTTCTCGACCAGCAAGACACTTTCTTCAGCTTCTGGGCCACATGGCAGCTTCCACTGCAGTGGTCCAGATTTCAGATGAGGGACATTCAGTTTCATCTGAGGGCTTTTTAGTCTCAGAAAAAAGATCCTCTAACCAAACTGGTTCCAGTGACTTAGACTCTGATTCAGGCTCTTCAATACTGGCAGGATCAGGACAATCTCAGACAAGGGGTCCCATTCATTACTCAGTCTCATTCTGTGGTTCTAACCACAGACGCCTCTCTCCTGGGTTGGGGAGCTCACTTGGGGACTCTCTCAGCCCAGGGAGTGTGGTCCACTCAGGAGTCTGTTCTCCACATCAACCTTCTGGGGCCTAAGGCGGTTTACCTGGCCCTGCAAGCCCTCTCACAATCTGTACAGAACAAGGTGGTTCAGGTCAGGACAGACACCACCACCACCATGTGGTATATCAACAGGCAGGGAGGCACTCTGTCTATGGTCTTTTGCACGGAAGCCATGAAAATATGGTCCCTGGCTTATTCCCTACAGACCTCTCTGGTAGCAGTCCACCTACCAGGAAAGGACAATGTGCTAGCAGATGCATTGAGCAGGATTTCCCAGGGCCATCACGAATGGTCCCTGGATCCCCTAGTGTTAAAAGTGATTTTTTTTCCCCCCCAAGATGGGGCACTCCAGAGATGGATCCCTTTGCAGCCCCAGACAATTACCAACTTCCTCTCTTCTGTTGCAGACCCCCAGTCTTGGGCTCAGTCCCTCTGGATGCTCTGATTCTGAATTGGGAAAGGAAATTTCTGTATGCCTTCCCTCCTTTTCCTTTACTGTTCAAGGTCCTGGTCAAGATAAGGTCACAATCTTGCAAAGTGATCCTGATTGCTCCAGATTGGGCCAGGCAGCCTTGGTATCCCCTGTTGCTGTCCCTAGCAGTCAATCTTCCCCCATCTCTTCCCGGGAATCACAATCTGTTAATATTCTCTCGGGGGAGGATCTGGTATCCCAATCTTCGGTCTCTTAATCTCAAGGCATGGCTCTTGAAGAGTTAGAATATGCAGGTTTGCATCTCTCTCTCAAGGGGTTCTGGACATTCTCAAAGCCTCTCGAAAACCTGCCACCAGAAAAACGTACAACTCCAAATGGAAAAGATTCAGCATTTGGTGTTCTAAGAAACATCTATCTCCAGATACTGCTGACTTGTCTACAGTTCTGGATTACATGGTTCATCTTAATGGCCTAGGCCTCAAACCAGCTACCCTCAAAGTGCATTTGTCAGCTGTTTCTGCTTTTCTGTCAGTAGGAAAGCCTTTCTCACTGGCATCTCATCCTGTTTTCTGTAAATTTTTCAAGGGATTGCTTCATACCAATCCTCCCAATAGGGATCCTACCCCTGCTTGGGACCTTAATGTTTGCATTGCCCAGCTTATGCAACTCCCTTTTGAGCCTTTGTCTTAAGCAGAGTTTAAGTACTTGACTTGGAAAACTGTGTTCCTGGTAGCTATTACCTCTGTCAGACGTTTCAGTGAATTACAAGCTCTGTCAGTGGAGCCTGATTTTATCTCATTCCATAGAGATAAGGTGATCCTTAGAACCAATATGAGGTTCTTACCTAAAGTGGTTTCAGATTTTCATTTGAACCGATTCATGTCTCTTCCTGTATTCACTGATCATTCTTCTTCAGGAGAGAGAGAAGATTACACAGTTTGCATGTTAAAAGGGCCCTTAGTTACTACATTGGACGTACTAAGGCACAAAGGTTTGAATCCCTCCAGTTGTTCCTCACTTGTGGGGAAGTGGGTAAGGGCAAACCTGCCACCAAGAGAACTATTGCTAGGTGGATTGTCTCTTTTATACAATTCTGCTATGAGAAGCTAGGCAAAATGCCACCCTCAGGCATGAGGACTCATTCGACTAGAGGTACACCTGCTTCCTTGGCTGCTGCCAGGGATATTCCTTTACTAGAGATATGCAAAGCAGCCACCTGGAAAACTGTCCATACATTCACCAAGCATTACCCTCTGGATATCCAGGTTAGGAGTGATGCTCTGTTTGGTTCAGCAGTACTGCACAGCCTATCCCCAAAATAGGTTTGATTCCTTCCTCCATGGAGGCACTGCTTGGTAGTCTGTAATAAGTCAGAATACAGCAAGACTTCCTGTTGTTTGAAGAAAAAATTACTCACCTTGGTAATTGTGTTTTCTTCTAATGGAGTCTTGCTGTATTCTGACCTCCCTCCTTGCCTCCCCTCTCAGAACCTGTTTTTTGGGAAGTGGGCTGGCAAGTGTAGTGTTGCACCCCAAGGGTGCATTTGGACACTCCCTCTTTTTAGAGAGGGGAAGTGGGTATATCTTTCTTTATTTTAATAATCATAAGTTATTCACTACCTGGTTTTGATTTTGGATTTCTCGACTTGAGTCTTTTGGGGGATCCAAAATATTTGGTTGCCATTTGGCTAGTAAAAGTTTACAATTTCCACATAGTAGGGTTAGTTAGTTAGTTAGTATTAACTCGTAAGAGTCTGACGGTTACATTTCAAAGTGCAGCAGACAAAGGTCTGAACCGAGCTCAAGCTCAGTGTTCTATGCCCTGTATAGACTTTAACTGTTTTCTCTCTGGAGCAGTTCAAGTGCTGGGGCTAACTGCAATAAGTCAGAATCCAGCAAGACTCCATTAGAAGAAACACAATTACTAAGGTGAATAATTTTTTCTTTTCTAAACCTTCCCTCTCTTCCTTCTCCTTCAGAGGGCCTTGGTCAAGCTTCACATGGAAGTGGCCACCATGATCCTGATCGCCCCCTTCTGGCCTCATCAGATCTGATTCCCTTTGCTGCAACAGCTGGCCATGGAACCTCTGGTCTCCCTGCCCATATGCACGGGATTGCTCTCCCAGGAGCAGGGCACCCTGGTCCATCCGGACTTCAAATCTCTCCATCTCCATGCATGGCTCCTGAGCATATAGCCATCGACTGGTTTTGGGTGTCTCCTAGAGTGGCAGATGTCCTGGTGGCAGCCAGGATGACTTCTACCAATGTCATTTACTCTCTGACATTGAAGCACTTTGCTTTTTGAGCTGCATCGCACCAGTTGGATCCCTTCACCTGTCCAGTGGATCAGATGCTGGAGTATCTGCTGTCCCTTTCAGACTTGGGTCTGCAGTACTCCTCGATTTTTAAAGTGGATCATTCTGCCACCTCTGCATACCATGTACCTGTAGAGGGTTGTTCAGTGGTTCAGCTTGCGTCTTGCACCTTCTTGGGGGCATTCTGCATTTGAAGCCTCCCATCCGTGACCCTCAGTTTTGTGTTGGAAATGCTTATGCTGCCTCCCTTTGAACTGGCCATGTCTTGTGAGCTGCGCTGTTGTGGAAAGCGTTCTTTTTAGTTGCCATTACTTCTGCTCGACAGATTTCTGAACTTCAGGCCCTGATGTGTAAGGAGCCTTGTTTGATTTTTTTTCACAAAGACAGGGTGTCTTTGTGAACCAACCCTAAATTTCTTCCTAAGGTGGTGTCAGAGTTTACTTTTGAATCGATCCATCCACCTGCCTGTTTATTTTCCGAAGCATTCCAATCAAGGAGAGGCATTGCTCCATACCTTGGATGTGCATAGAATTTTGCAGTACTATACACACTGGGCCAAAGACTCCAGGAAGTCTAATCAGTTGTTTGTTTCATTTCACTCGAGGGAAGAGGGTGCCCCGGTGTCCAAATAGTGCCCTTCTAAGTGGTTAGCCAATTGCATTGTCTGTTAATGGAATAATGATAAGAAGCTTCTGGGCACAGTTAAGGGCCATTCCACCAGGGGTATGGCCACATCGGTATCTTGTTTCAGAAATGTATCAGCTGCTGACATTTGTGCTGCTGCTACCTAGAACACTGTCTACACTTTCACCATGCATTAATCTGGACATCGCCTCTAAGCGTAGAGTTAACTTCGGCCTCGCTGTTCTTCAGGGCCTCCTTTCATAGGCCATCGGTTTTGCCTCCACCTGGACAGTCAGTCTGTCTATAGTTGTCAGTATTGCTTGGGACTCAGTCCTACCAGTAATGGCCTGCTGGAAGAGATGCCTTCGATGTAAGACAGTACAGTTACATACGAACTTACCATAACAGTAGATCTTCAGAAAGATCTCTTGTAGCAGGCCCTGCTTTTCCTCCTTCCTTCACCCTTTTCTTGTCTCTGTCTCTCCCCCCCCAATAGAGGTGAGCCTTCTGCTTCTCATTTATATGTGCTTTCAGAATACCCCAGAATCCTCCTCTGTTCCCCCAGATGGCATCCTGCTTTTGGTCTCAGGCGGAAGAACTGAGGAGGGTATGGGGGCCACCCGCCTTTATGGGATTGGCTGATGTCAGGAGTTGATGTCAGAGGTGGACAGACCCCTCTGGCAGAACGCTAGGTAAAAAGTTTCTGTGTGGTCCTGGTACCTAGCGACTGTAGTCCTACCAGTGATGGCCTACTGCAAGAGATCCTCTCAAAGATCTACTGTTATGGTAAGTTCTTACATAACTGTACTTTATTTTTATCCTCCCCAAATGTCCTGCTATTGAGCTGCAGATCAGCCTTTTTCTACCTGATCCACTTTCCACACAGTCTTTTCTTAAAAATGTTTATTTTCTTTGTTTTAAGTTGCAATTCTGGGGGTAAATAGATGGAAAAAAAACACCCAAACCCCAATCCTTTTCCCTGTTCAAAATTTAGTATACTGATCCCTGCCTGAGTGGCAGTAAGTGTCATGCTCCATACCAAGAATTTCAGCACAAACAATGCTGCGGCTCTTGGGGGACCCCAACGGTGAGCTGCCCATGAGGTGATTCTCCATTTTCCCTGCCACCCAGCGATCCATACCTATGGGGGGGAAAAAACAACCAGTTCTACCTCTGTTGATAAATTGTCTGGCTCCTTCCTCCAACACCATTTACAAACTGCACACATGTGCTGGTGGCTCCTACACTGCCTTCTCCACCCCTCATATTCACTGCCACAGACCCTGGGTATCTCATGACTGAATCACCATTTTTTTTTTTTTTTTTGCCCATCCTGTCACTCAGCTGCCGGTATGCTGCACCATGAACACGCTCACTCCTCCTTCTCGGCCGTTTTGCTCATGCCGCTCCAGCTCACTTGCTGCATGCTACAGTCTGCGACCTCCGCCTCCCTCCTGGCTGTCTTGCCTCCTCGTTTGGTTGCTTGGCTGCTTGCTCCTGATGCTTCAACTCTAGCAGTGCTCCGAGTACACGGCATTCTACACAAAATCTGCACACCCTAGTGGCAAGGAAAAGAAAGGCAGGCAACTGAGGCAAGTAATAAAATAAAATTAAAAAATAATGTTTACTGATGTTTTGCTGGTTGTCCATAGGACAACCAGCTGAATAGTTAACTCTTGTCCTAGCCAGTGAACTGCTAGCCCCAGACGTCGAGCTATGGAATTTGTTGACCCCTAACTGATATTGGAAATGTTTTGTTTTGTTGTTTTTGGCTTTGTGCAAACTGTCACTGCAGAGTGAGTGGTCTCTCTGCTCTACTACACTTAAGAAGAACTTATTTTTCTTATTTCAGAATAAGGAGAATTTGTACCAGGACTGTGACTGAGTCTTGCTTGCAGAGCAGAAAAAGGCTTTGCCTAGTCGAATGACTCTTTTATTTATTTATTTTTTTCACTTGTAGGGGAGAAAAACACTTTCTTAGCAGTTCTCATGAGAATCATGGAAAATGTTAATGAGCACAAAGTATGTGAGAAAATGTACCTTCTCTAGTTTAGGATTTAGAAAAGGAACAAAACAGAATCTAAACTTGGCCCCTTAAAAATTAAACTTCATACCCACCTAGCAACATTTAGTGGGTGTGACTGTAACTTCTAAATTGCACAAGCCAATTCCTGTCTTCTTTCTGTTCATTATAGCACTTACAATCTGCCCTATCCAACTGCCTTATTTTCCCATCTTCTCTACTGTCCCACTCTGCCTTCATCCTCCATTCCATTCCATTCCTCATCCGTTTCCCACCCCCCACCTAATCTGCTTCCCCCCCCCCATCATATCCTCCCACTCCAAAACCCCACGTAATTTTTCCCTTCCAGCAAACCAATGACAAGGCCCTATGGCTGCTCCCATTTTCTCCACCTATTCTCTCTTATACCGTCCTTACCTACTCGGCACTCTCTCAGCACCCAGCCTCTGCTGCTACCAGTTTCTCTCTCCACAGTAAGCTACCTTTTCACATTGTTCACCCCTCGCAACGTACGTATTGCTTAATGTGATTAATTTTGTAACTTTAGTTACAAAAGACTTGAACATCATTTCTGTATCCAATATAATTTTGTAACCACTGTCTGTATTGTTTTGCTGTATTTGTGTTGCTTGCTGTCGACGTGGAACCTCTGTAAATGAGCTTATAGCTCAAAGCTATTAGTCCGAGAACTGAATAAACTGTCAGGGTTTCTGTTTTTTGGTTAATTTTAATAAGTGGATTGAAGCAGGATTGCTCTTTCACAGTAAATAATTGCAAGTAAGTGTGGCGCTTTGGTTTGGTCTGCTACTAAAAGACCCTTACCTTCTCTCTGGTCTGCCGGACCCCTTGCTGGACCGTGCGAATAACTGACGGACACAGAAAATAATGAATAAAGGTTTATTCTGTACAGCAGACATATTCTCTTCATGAGAACTAGTCCCAGACAGATAATTTCTCTGACTGACAGGCATTACATGGCACTGCTAGGCAGTGCAACAATTTGCTACATGCAGGTTCTAAGTGCTCTTGTAACACGGCACAGGAGAGAGCAGTGAAATCGAGGATCCGCATTGGCTGAAGTGGCACAGGTGACACCAACCGAGCGGTGATTAACCCACAGGTAACACTCGCTCGGTTAGTACCACCTGTGGCCACCGCAGCAGTAGAGGGGACCCGCCAGCTCCGTCACCACCCCTCGGGCCACCCGCGGCTCTCGAGAGCCGCAGCCCGCCGCTGGTCGCCTCCGAGATACCGCGCCTTCACATACACACCATGACTGTCCACGGGCCGGTAACGTCCTCCTGCCTCCCGCAGGACAGCCGGCCTCTGTAACCGGGAGACCAGCATAACGTACTGGAGAGAGCAACAGAGTGCTGCACGTACTTTGAACCCGCTTGCCTCAACGAAATCTGCATACCAGACTTCCGGCGTCGGCAAGTGCCCAGAATCTTTGCGCTACACAGCCGCCCAGCACCTTTTGCACCACACCGATTTCAGCGGGACTCACCGCCGCACTGCGATCCTTGACAGATACTGGAGTGAGCCATTGTACCATTTGTGCTACGTGCTGTCACTGTAAGTTTAATAAAGTGTTTGTTTTTGTTCAGCGATCTGTCTCCTTGTGCCTCTGTCCGTAGGGTTCCTGGCTGAAGGGTGCACACATCGGTAACATAGGCTGGGTTGCCGCGCAATGGGCCTATGTTCAAATGCGTGTCGCCTCAGGTTGGGCTCTACGGTGACTAATGCCCGCTGGGTGGTTGGAACCCTTGGCTTCACCCTCATGACCTGCGCCCCAAGCAGGCATTAATCCACCGATGAACCCTCCTCTGTCGGTGATTAATGCTTACTTATAACATGATATTTTTAATAGAGTAAACTGATTGGATAATGACAGTCGGGTGACAAGTCATTAATCTCAGTTACACGCACGCCAAGGGTTAGCAGTCTCCCGGAGAAATCATTGCTCCTACATTAGTGTGTGTCAGAACGAAGTCAGAGAGCCCTTATCTTTTCTCCGTGTAAACGAGGAGTGCTATAATATGTTGGTAATTGCAACAGCTTGTTAGCAGCATTGTTTTCACCCACCCGCCACCCAGGTGGACTCAGAAATCACACCAGCGCAAGCTAAAGTGATTGCCCATCAAGATAACGCTGCAGAAACCTTTGGGTTTTTCAGAAAAATCATTTTATAACACGGTATTTTTAATAGAATAAACTTATTGGATAAACAAATATCAGCTGTATTTTTTGAACTATTGGTAGTGCATAATTATTGCATCGTTCTGTTAATTCAGTTATGTACAGATATGCTGACCGTTAAATGATACTGCCTACTCTATAACACATGTAATGGAACAATCTTACAAGTGGCATTTTCAGATGGCAGTTGACAATGTAGCACTGTTCTTGCACCTGCTGCATTTCTGGCACAAAGTTAGCATAGCGCCGAATAAAACTTTGTTCTACGGACATGGATATGTTGTTCAATCCACACTTATTGGCAGGTTCCTTGCCGCTTTAAATCTTGCCGGAAGGTCTTCTGTTTTTGAGTGCCTAAGTTAGTCATTTAAATCATTTATTTTTTCCAGAAAACTATATAATATTCAATCCTGTCAGTATTTAATGATTTTTGAAGCAGACATTTGTTATGCAACGCAAAGTGGGACCCAGCTGTCACGGAGCAGACTGAAACGGCATACTGATTAAAAGAAGTAGAGGTCAGTGTACATCTCTGAAATATTTATCTTACGAATAAAATGTTAACTATCGACCAAAAACCTTAAATTTTGCTGGTGTAAAAACAGTTTTTGCTCACTCATAATGCCGTGCCAGAACTGGAACTTCTTTTGTGTGGAAGGACACCTTTAAATCCAACCATATTTTCTAAATTATGTACACTAACATATTTAAAACTGTATGGTAATACCATGTTATAAGCGCACTAACCCACTCCATGTTGTGTGGTTACTGGGGATTGATCAACTCCCTGGGTGCTGTGAGGACACTCTGGCTGCACCCTCGTGCCTCACAGCACACCCAGGGTGTTAATTAATCCCCAGTAACCACACAGCCTGTCATGGGTTATTGCTTACTTAAAGGGGCGGCAGCTAACAGTATGCACCACGCTTAATGTGTGCTTCAAATCTACGCTGGGACAGTGAATGTGATCACCACTCGAACAAGCAATAACACTAAACAGATTCTAAAACATTTTTAAAGCAAAAAACATTTTCATGCATTTCAAGGTATTACATTTAAATGAAACAGTACTCCACTGCAGGTGTGTGTGTGTGGGGGGGGGTCTGGACTACACTGGGGACCAGTCAGAGTAGCACTGGGGGAGAAACCACATCACTTGAAGCTTGGTCATGCCACAAGCGCTAATGGATGGGGAAAGGGAAGGGAGGGAAGGGTAGCAGCAGGAGGATACCCAGAATGCAGGTTCACACTTTAATAACAGTTGCATAACAATAATAACAGGTGGACTTTCCATTAGAAGAGACATTCCTAAGGGGGGGGAGGCATTAATGTTTTTAGAATCAACACTTGAGCCCGACTTACAAACAAGACCTCCGTTGACTTTTCCAGTCAGTGGGAATGGAGGCATGAGTTGATTGCACCAATTCCTGACAGGATGGGATCAGGTCATTAAAAGCTACCCAGGAGTTTTGCGAACTGTCAAATCCACACCACTTGATTCTGTAAGTCCAGGATCCATTTGTGTACGTCTTCATTAAGATCTTCTTGACTGGTACACTGTGTGTGTACAAGAGAGTCCTGAGAAGAAGACCCAGGCAAAACCGAATCCGGCTGGAGAATGTCAGTAGTGGGAAGATCTGTAGGAACTGGTTGCAAGTTGTCTGAAGGGATCTCGGCTTCAGAGAGGATGGCAGGCTCAAACGCAGCTTCATTGTTAGGTGGACTGAGGCTGTCTGGAAGGTTGTTACTCAGTTTCAGTCGGTTGATGTGGACTTTGTTGTGTACCAGCTTTCCATCAGACTTGCAACATAGATGAATGTGCACAGGAGGAAGCTTTTCTACTATGTAGAAGGGTCCAGTCCAGGGGTGAAGCAGTTTCTTGGTGGCACCCGGAACAAGGATAGGTCGGTACAAGTACACAATGTCCCCAACAGAGAATGAAGGCTCATGCGACTTGGCTGCTGACATTTTCTGCATTGCAGATTTTCTCTGGCCTAATGTGGTGATTGCAATATGTCTGGCAAGTTCAAGCTGTTCCAGCATAGGAATAATGAAGGAAGACATTGACTTAGGAACCTTTAGCAGTAAGACATCCCTGTCCCGTGGAGTTCTTGGGTGACGTCCATGGACTAAGAAGAATGGTGTGTACTCTGTACTGTTGACACAAGGGCTGGTATTGTAGGCAAGTTGCACAAAGGGAACAAAATGATCCCAAGTGTCGTGAATCTCATCCAGGTACTTGGAGTGTGTGCTGAGCATGGTAGACATCACTCTTTCACTCTGTCCATTGCATTGTGGATGGTAACTTTGTGTGTGTGTGTGTGTGTGTGTGTGTGTGTGTGTGTGTGTGTGTGTGTCTGTCTTTTTGATGTTGAGAAGTTTGCAAGTTTCTCGATCATGGTTGAAAGGTAGTTAGTGCCTCTGTCTGAATGCAGGTACGATGGGGAACCATGACTACAAATGACTGTGTTGAGGAACGCACGTGCCCACTGTGGCAGCTTTGATGTCTTTTAGGGGGATCGGTTCTAAATATTGTGTTAGGTAATCCACAAAAACAAGAATGTATTTGTTGCCAGAGTCGGAGCATGTAGGTAAAGGCCCAAGAATGTCTGTACTGACTCTTTGGAATGGTTCAATGGCTACAGGCATTGGAATGATGTGTGCCTTTGTCGGTTTGACAGGAGAATTTCTTTGGGAGCAGGGCTGGCAGGATTTTAAAAAATCTGACAATGTCGTTGTTCATGTGAGGCCAGAAGAAATGAAGCCTTGTCTTTTCGAGAGTTTTGTGGATTCCCATATGACCTCCAGAAAGTGGAGAGGCATGACTAGAGAGAAGAAATTTGATTGATTAGAGAGGCTGGCACAACTAGCTGTACACGAGTTCTATCCGTGCGATGGCCCTTGCCTTCCTTGGTCCAAATGCAGAAAAGCACACCGTCATTCGGGAAGAATTGCGAAGCAAAGAAAAGTACATCCTGGTGATGTTTCTTCTGTTGTGGTAAGGTTCCAGACTCTAAGTATGTGATTATGTCAGTGAATTGAGGATCACTTCTTTGGTGCGTTTTAACAGTTGCCAGGGACGAATCAGATGTGGAGGAGCTAAGAAGCTCTTCGGCTGCTTGCAGTAGGTGAAGATTTGTGCGTGTTTAAGTAAATGCGATTGATAGCAGCAAAGCAACTTGAGGTGCTGTAGGAGTGTCCAGAGGAAGCGCATCCGTGGCATGGAAGGGAAGTGCTTGTAAACAGGGATTTTTCATCTGTTGAGGATGATGCGGAGGGATATTGTCTCCAGCTTACACCATCGGCATTTGTGTGAACTTGACCTGGTCTGTACTGCATTTCAGAGTTGTAGGACTGCAGCATGGCAATCCATCGGACGAACTTGCCTACTGGATCCTTCATTTTGAATAACCATCTGAGGGCAGAGTGATCAACGATAGCTGTGAAGGTAGCAGCCAAATTTCTTTACGGCAAATACCATGGCTAGACATTCTTTTTCTGTGATGCCATAGTTCTGCTCAGCTGAAGAAAGAGAGTGCCCGGCATAGGAGACAGCTCATTCTGTTCCATCTTGAATTTGACAGAGCACACCGCACACTGCAAAGAAACTAGCATCTGAGTAGAGTTTGAAGGTTTGTTTTTTAGTCTTTTGCTAACCGGTTGGTTGAACCTTGGGTGGGCCAGTACTGGAGAAGAAATTAGGTTTTGTTTCAAGGTTTTAAAGGCATCTTTGCATTCGGAAGTCCATGTATAGTTGCATCCCTTTTTGGTGAGGGCATACAATGGAGTTGCAATCTTGGCATAGTTGCAAATGAACTTTCGGTAGCATCCAGACAAGCCCAGGAAAGCTCGAAGGTCTTTGAGATTGTTAGGTTCTGGACAGTCTCTGACTGCTGGGAGCTTGTGTGGATCTGGAGAGATGCCTTGAGAACTAACAACATGTCCCAGGTAATGAATTTGATGCTGTGCGAAACAACACTTCTCTGGGTGAAGCTTGAGGTTGGCTTGTCTGAGACGTTCGAACACTTCTTTGAGATGTTGGAAGTGCTCTGGCAAGGTTCTGCTGAAGACAATAACATCGTCCAGGTAGATTAAGCAAGATTTCCAAGACAACCCACGTAGTACGGCTTCCATAACACGTTGGAATGAGGCTGGGCTGTTCCGAAGTCCCATAGACAGACATTTGAATTGAAAAAGTCCCAAATGGCAGCACCAGGCTGTTTATTGATGAGAAGCTGGATCAATGGAAACTTGGTAGAACCCACTCTGAAGGTCTAGAGTGGTGAAGTAAACTGGACTGGCTGCACCAAGACTCTCTAAAGCATCTTCTGTTGTAGGTAAGGGATGAGCATCCTGCACCGTGTAGGCATTGAGCTTTCTGTAGTCTACTACGAAGCGATACCCTTTGTCCTCTTTACCACCAGCAGGCAAGGTGCACCCCAGGGGCTTGTAGACTCTTCAACAATGTCTTGTCCCAGGATGTCTTTGATTATGTCCTCTGACTTCTTTCTGTTTGTGTCCCACTTTGTAGGCTCGCTGATGGATTGGTTTCTGGTTGGGCTGCACTTTGATGGCGTGTTGCAGGATATCACAACATCCAAGCTTGTTATCTGGGCCCACAAAGATATCTGGGTAATTCTCCAGGAATTTCAAAAGTTGTTGCTTTTCTTTTGGAGATGCTGGAAGTTTTTGAAGAGGATAGTCTCTGACTGAGGGATAACTCTGTTGAAGCTGGAGTGGTCGTGATAGTACTGAGTGGACTAGAGTTTGTGGAACCAGGCTGAGGTTCTTGCATGAGATGGAGTTAGTTCCCTGTAGACAAGCAGGCAAACTTTCCGATGTTGGCACCCCTTGAGATGACCACAGGCTGATCTGTGAAGTTGCAGCATTTTTGGTAGACTGTGCCGCCATGCACCACTCATAAGGTGTTTCCTGGAAGGAGACCTGATGAATGCAGTCCGGGGGATCCCATGACGATGCCAGCACCTTGTGGAAGTGAAGTGGTTCACCTTGAATCTTGACAATCAAAACCATCTATGACTTAGGAGGCACAGTGATTTTAATCTATTCCTGCGAGCTGCCTCCAAGGATCTAGTGACAGTTTGAGGCAAAGTCTAGGATGGCTTTGTGAGCTTTGAGGAAGTCCAGGCCATGAATCCCTGCAGGTTGTAGATCAGGCACTAGGTAGAACTTGACAGTAGCATGCTGTGAGCCAAAGTGTAGCTTGAGATGGACCACGCCTCTGACGGGTACTGTAGTTGTACTTGCTGTGATAATGTACTTTAAGTTGGCTGGAGAGACATTAGGTACATGATGAATGGCTTGGTTATTCAGAATACTGCTGCTGATAACTGATATTTCTGCTCCAATGTCGACCAAGGCATGCGTGGACCAATCTCTGATAGAGGAACATAGTTGGCTAGGAGGGGTGACCTGATAATGGGTACCTTTTCCCCTGGTAGTAAGAGTTTGCAGTTGGAGGGTGAGCTTTGTTTAAGTTGCAAGAGTTGGAGGGGTAGTCAGTTACTGTGTTCCCCTGATCCTGGGAGTAGTTACGATAATCTTGCTGATTTTACGGCAGTGGGTGCCTTTAGTTCTGTTGATTTTCTGTTGTAGTACTTTAGCTTTCAACAGACAGCAGCAGTGTGTCCTCTGAATCCACACCACTGGCGGTCACAGGCTCATGTAAAGATGGAGGTGGCTCAGGTCACTGTCGAAATGGTTGAAGAGCATTGACAGAGCTAGCAAAAGAAGCAGTTGAGCTACGGTGCAGGCTACTGACATTTGCGGTGAGCGGCTCTATCATTGATTGCTGCTGCTAGACACATGTTGCGAGTGCAGCTAACTGTGACAACTGAGGTGCTTGTACACTAGTGGTCTGGGACATTAATATGAACTCTTGAGCAAGTCATGCAACTTGGATTGTGTCCATCCCAGAAGTTGGTTTCTGTTGGATTACAGAAAGGAGTTGAGGAAGCAGTCTCCGAACAAAAGTTGTGATTTGCTGTTTCTCGGGTTTCTGCAGACATTTGCAGCGAGACCCAGTGTCCACTATGAAGGCTTCTAGAGATTCAGAAGGTTGCATGGTGCGCTCGCACAGCTTTTGATCCAATAACCAGGGTGGATGTGCTTGGAGAAAATGGGCTTTGAAGGCTGTATACAGTGTGGCATTATCTCCTTTGACTTGTTCTGGAAGTGCGTTGAACCAGGAAATGGCAGTCCCTCTCAGAAACAAATGCAAGGCATTGGAAATATGCAAGGGATCAGTCCAACCATGCAAGGAAATCCAGGCTTGGAATTGTTCGAGCCAGTCAACAACATCTTCATGAGGCAAGGCTGAGAAGGGTACTGGCTGTAGGGTGGCATGGACCATGGACTGTGGTGAAGTAACTTTAATGTAGGCCAGGTCATTTTTGAATGGCTTGCATAGCTGGTGCTCCTTGAGCAGCGATGGATGACTGGATATTGTGCAGGGTTGTTTAGATTTTGTAGCCCCACGTCCTTGAGGTGGGTGAAGGTAGAACTCCAGAAGCTCCAGCACCCATATCTGCATCGTCGTCTGACATTGTGGTTGCAGACGAGCTGCGTTTCACTGATCGAAGGTCATATGGGTGAGAAGGAGTTGCAGTCATGCAGGAGACGGGACATTGTGTAGTAGATGCAGTGACAAGCAAATATATTTTTGTAGGTAAAAGTACAATTATTTGTAGCAAAGTTCATCAAATGACATCTTAATAAAGAATTCCCACTCAATTCTGTGTTGTCTGTTATTTAAATAAAGGTTTAATTGCAAAAATCAGCTATTTGTTGCAATGTCCATTCATTTCAATAGGTTTACCATTGATTTCAATGGAGTGAGGTTGTTTTGTGCCCTTCACAAGATGACCACCAAACTTTGACATGCAGTTCCTGTGGGTTTGACTGGCCTGACTATAGCAAGGTGGCCGCCAGCAGGGAGGTTAAGGGTCACTTCCTTCCTTGCCTTTTTCTGTAAACAAAGATGGTTGCTTCTTGTCATGAGGATGGTGTGCTGCTTGCAATGGCCAAAATGGCAGTTGTCGCACTGCTGTCCTTCTCTAGCCAGGCAGAAAAATTGGGCTTTTATTGTGGTGAGTGGCACTTGCTGGGGAAAATTTATTTAAGTTGCTGTAGTTTTGTTTTATGTAGTTTCCAGCATTTTTTTCCTTTGTGGAACAGTCTGTGTGTGTTACTTATGCTGTGCCCTGCTTGATTAGGTCCTGCCGTGCTGTTTTTTTCCCTATCTGCTCCACTTTTTTTATACATCTCTGTTGTTGTATTGCTGCTATTTTTGTTCACAGTGCACTCTAGCTTAGTACTTGTGAGCCAACTGTAGCGTGGCCAAGCGGGAGAGGATCACTCAGGCGCTGCAGTCCAATATTTATTTATTTATTTATTTTACTGATTTATTTGATTGTAGGGCCTTTTGTAGCGTGGCCAAGTGGCAGCTCTGGCAGCAGGAAAGTGCATTTATTTGCGCAGCCTATTGTTGGAGCTTGGCCGAGTGGGATTGTATGGCTGCACTGGTGAGGGGAGCCACGACCTTGAGGAGAGCAGACTGTGGAGCTGTTTCTGGAGGAGCTGAGCCGCGTGGAGAAAGGGTCGCTCTGTTTTGAGTTAAAGAGCGAGCTGCGGCTGTAGTCGGTTTAGTTGTGGTGGGGAGTGCTCTGTGAATCGAGCGGCTTGCTGGGAGGCTCTGGTGTGGCCGTATATAGAGCAGTCGGTGGGTTGGTTTAGCCGCAGTTGTGAGGAGCAGGACAGGAGGCTTGTGTAGCAGCACTGAGCTGCTTGTTGTGGCTGGAAGAGGCTTGAGCAGTTCTGAATTGTGGTCCTCAATGGCAGCAGTCTTTTTGGGTGCGGGTCAGGCTGTGGAGGATCTGTAGTCCGTGAGATAGCAGCTGCGGGCGGCTGTTTGCTGCTGTTCCATGGGAAGAGTTACTGTGGTGAGTTGGGGAAGCGCAGTTGTGATGGGGCAAAAGGCTTGTGGCCTGGCAGGAGCTGATCTCTCTGGGAGGTTGCTGGCAAGACAGGAATGGTACAGCAAAAGAGAGGAGAGATTGGATGTCAGGCTGAGCCGCCTTCTGTATTTAGTTTACGAATTGTAGCGGCCCCTTGGAGCGGCTTCTGTGCCATGGGTTGAAGCAGGAGGCACTGCAGTTGAGGTGGGGAGCACAGAGTGGCAGGTTATTGCTGGACCGCAGTCAAGTGGCAGCATCAGGGATTTTAATTTGTAAATTTATTTTCTTTGCAGTCCCTGGTGCAAGAGGCAGTGTGGCAGTGGCTGCAGTTTAGTTTTGTTGCATTTGCATGCTGGGCAAAACTGAGCATTCCTGAATGAGGCCCTGCCACGAGGTAGGAGCTGGAAGGGGGGGGTGTTACTGTTTGAAGCTCCGTGAGGTACAGGTCACAGCTCCATGGTGCACAGGTCTGGGCACAATTAAATTTAAAAAGTTCAGTCATGGAACTGCTTGCCAGCAAGGTTGAACACTTTTACTTTTAGTAGTCCTTTTGACAGTAGGAAGGCTGCAGGCTGCCGTACAAGACAGGACACAGTTCATCTTTTCCTCTCTCTGCAGCCAGTGCTGTAGTTTTAATTAGAATTCAGACAATTCAAGCATACTTTGGGTGATGACTTTGGGGTACCAAGCGATACAGGCAAGCAAGATGGGGGTCTGGGCAGAAGGGACACATTCTCCACCATATGTGGCGTTTTGGTTTGGTCTGCCACTAAAAGACCCTTACCTTCTCTCCGGTCTGCCAGACCCATCTGTTGGAGCTGGTGAGGACCCCTTGCTGGACTGTGCGAAGAACTGACAGACGTAGAAAATAATGAATAAAGGTTTATTCAGTACAGCAGACAGGGACAGCAAAATTATGACAACAGTAACACTCCCTGAAACAAGCCTCATTGGCTAGGCTGCGAGTGATAAGTTTTAACTTTTACTTGAAGAGCAGAAACAGGCCTAGTATTTGGGGGACACTCCTAACACTGAAAATTTAGCACACAAAACGTGTGAAAACAATTACCCTCTCTAGCTTGAGTTGTAGAGAGGGAACAAAACATATCAAGATTTCAGATTTTTGTCTAGTTTTAACAAATGGATGGAAGTAGATTCTTTCTCAGCACCTGCTCAAGTCATCTGTTTTCCTGCCTGAAGCTTCTACGAGTGCTGGTTCACATGACCAGCTTTCAGTGAGCACCCAAAGTGGTCTCTGATTTATTTATTTAAAATTTGGTAACTGGAACAGGCACACTGGGCCAAGGCATGTTTCCAGGTGTGACCCAGGCAAGAGGGTAGAGGGATTTACAGTCGTCCAAGTAGTACAACAATTTGACACTCATGGATACAGTATTACAATATACACAATTTGCAAACATACATTTAAGTTGTATTGTTGGGGTAGCATTATACA
The DNA here is from genome assembly GCA_016271365.2 of Neoceratodus forsteri. NCBI lineage: Eukaryota > Metazoa > Chordata > Ceratodontiformes > Ceratodontidae > Neoceratodus > Neoceratodus forsteri. Next base: position 1,280,784,358 of record CM028131.1, on the reverse strand, counting down.
AAGTGCAAAGTACATGTGGGTATTTGTAAACCGTGATTGAACAGGAAGTCTCAGGAGTTCTTGTATCCTAGTCATGTCCACCAGCAGAATAACAAATAATTGGGACCCCTGAATATGAATGCTTGGCGAATATTTGAAATAAGGTATTTTCACAACTCCAGTATGTACTATTGGGGGTGCTGAAATTAGTATGTATTATTTATTTTTTGTAAATTTTAAATCGACCAGTTTTATAAAATATACCTGACATGTAATGATGTGTCTATGTTCAGAGGGGAAAATGTAACTATGTTCATATTTATTAATCTCTAGGATTATGGAGACTTCACGGTTTCTCTCAGTGATCTGATGATGACTTGGAAATACTTGCTACATGAGAAATTGGACTTAACATCAGAAGGTGAAACTGCACCAGAAAAGTATGACGATATCAGAAAGTGTTATGACTCCATTCTGATGAACAGCAATGTACTGGATCTGATTGATGTTTATCAGAAGTGTGTTAAGCAGAGTTCTGAATATGAAATTAGTAAAATAATATCCAAAGTAAGTACGACATTTTGCTAAGGAAAATTTCACTAATCCTGTAGAATATGAAATAGTTTCCTAGTCATACTTTTCTTTTCCCATTTGTCATTCTAAAATCTTGTTTTCTAAGGTGGAGGATTAGCAGTGTTAGGACAAAAAGTTAATTTAAGAAGTCCTTAATACTGTGTATCAAACAGGCAAGCCCAGTGCCATTCAAGATTATTCCAGTAGTGTGACTTGTTTATTATAATCTGTCAAGTCAAAGACTTTTCTATTAGAAAATCTACCTTTAAAACTCCCTGTATCGGGCAACATCCCCCAGTTAACATAGGTTCCAAGTTTCATCAGCTGGAATGCTGGTCCAGATTGTTTGAAGCCATATTGAATAAAAACAATGCATTGAACTGCCACCTGAGAGCATGAGTTAATAAATTTTGGGGGTGGGCTATTCAGATTGAGAAAGAAATGTACTGTACCTTCTCACCCAGTGAATGATTGGGGGTGGAGGGAGACCCAGTGAATGATTGGGGGTTATCCAGATAGAAAGAAAATGCACTGTATCACCACCCACAGAATGACGGTGGAAATTTGACACTTTAACTTACCAAACACCATGCTCTGCCAGGATTGCCTTTGACTTGTTGAATGCACTAGGGGCCACACAGTCTACCACTTACGCTGAAACTATAATTTGCAGCAAACACAGTAAGTCTCAAAATAAGCGTGTGGCGTGCTCAACACTTGAAGATGTCTTGTGGCTACTGTGCAGATTTGGAGCTGTGGTCTTGTTTGTGCTGTGCAGAGCGGAGTGGTTTTGTGCTGAGCTGTGCACTTCTGGGAACCAGCCTGACCATAACGATTTTGCAGGTTATGCAAGACTGTTACGGGTCAGTGAGTTTTTATGTCAATTTGTGGATCTCACCCACGGAATGCTGGTCACTTGGGGACTATGAGTTAAGGTATGAAAATAAGCACAGTGGACCAATTCAAACTTGTTTCAAAACATTTTTCAGTATCTGTGAAATCTGCAGTTCTAAAATTGTTGAAAAGAGGTGTGTTTTGTCTAATACTCTAATAGAAACAGAATATGGTATCTTCAGTTTTAATTATTCATGTACATGACTTTCAGCAGTTTTTCTCATTATGTTTGATTGCATATTAATCCTTATACTATATACAGTCGTTTGAAGAAAGGGGTACTCCATCTTGATTGTACTGTACCTTTAGCAGTAAATGTCTATCTTCTTCGAGGATATCTCATGCAGCAGGTCAGAACTATAGCCATCAAGCACCAGGAACACATGGAAAATTTTTTTTGTTAGCAGTCTATCTGGGGCTGCCCACAATGACGTCACCACATTGGCGTCCCTCTATGTAGCTGTGTGAAGTCCCACGCCCTCCTCAGTTCTTTTCCCGCTGTTGACCATCACACTTTGGACTTCATTGAGCACCGTCGCTTTAGTCGACCGCCATTTTTTTTCTCGAACTTCCGCTTTTATCTCTCACCCTAGTTCTTTAATTACTTTATTCCTTAAAGTGATTCCCCCTTTTTTCTTTTTGTTAAGCCTGGAAAGGATAATCTTTTCCATTGCTCCAGCTGTGGACAGAACATCTACAATAAAGATTTCCATGAGGCCTGCGTATGCTACCTCCGCATCGACCATGACATCCAGGCCTGTGAAATCTGCCACGGCTTCAATCAAGCTACCCCGTGGTGTCACCAAAAGAGCTAAACTCTTTTCTCATTGAACAGAAGGTTGCCACCTTGGAGAAGGAGCTTCAGACTAGGAACTTCTCCGCTTCCCCAGCCCCGTTTTTGGGCTCTCATTCTGCCAAGGCCCGGGACAAGTCATTGAGGAAGCATCACCACCAAGAGAGACTGGTCCTCCTAGGAGCGTTCTCGGTCACCAAGCACAGCACTGGCCGGTTCAGGATCATCAAACAAGCCGGCGGCAACCCCCGCTGCCGCCCACACCCTCTCTCTTACAGGATCTGCCTTGGCAGCCCTGTTCACCAGCACTCCTAAGACTGGTGGTAGTTCATAATCAATAGGTCTCTCCATTCTCCCACTGACGATTCTGCCTCCCTCACCCTATCTGCTACAGGGGGGACTTTGGCAGTGCAGCCCATTGGTTCCGGCGATGCTGGCCCTTCATTGCTGGGATTTCCTTCTTTATCCCTGCTGGTGCATCTGCCCCTGTTGAATGCCCTCCCTCTTCACTTCCTTAGGGGCCACAGTCAGGGAGCAGTGCTGGTCTGCTTGTGGCTGGTGACGGTCATGCATTATTGGGCATCAGGCCTCTTAAGTTGTCGCTTCTGATGTCCCTGCAGTGTTGGGGATGCAGGTCCTTCATTTGGTCTCTCAACATGCCCCCATCTCATTGCTGCTTCAGTCCTCCCTCCCAACACCGGGGCCTCGGTACCCCCATCACTGCCACAAAGCGTTTTACTGACAACGATGACCATCGATGTCCAGGCTCTGTTCTCCATCCTGGACCTTGTGCAGAAGGTTGTCCTGCCTCCAGCCCCGTCACTGGTGGGGCCTTCTTGGCCCATTTCAGCACCGCTGCATCGGGCATCATCGAGACCTTCCCCTTCTCACTTGTTGATGTTCTTGGTGCCAGTTTCTGAGCCAGGGACGATGACTATTATCTCCCCGACATCCTCCTCCCAGATGAGGAGGATGAGGAAGAACAGAATGCTGGGGTCAAGACTCCCTCTAGCACCTCCACAGTCTCTTAGGCAGGGGAGAACTCCTCCCAATATACCCCATGGTCTCCCTTGGATGACCCCTGCTTCATTGCTGTGATGCAGCAACTGCAGGCTGCCATGGGGTTCGATGCCACAGAGCAGGACATTACCAGGCGGAACCTGGTGTACTACCTTGGCCTGCCAGATTGCCCTCCTCTTATCATCCCTCCTACGATTGATGCATATGGGGATGCCACTATGGCCACTTGGTATAGGTTTAACCTGATTTAACCCCCCCCCCCCATTCCCAGGAAGGTGGACAAGCTGTACCAGTCCCCCCTCTGGGAAACCCTTTTTTGCAGGACCCCCTCAGGTGGATTCCATGGTTATCTACGCAGTCTGTGATCAGTCTGAGACCCCAACATCTTAGCTCTCTCCCTCTGGGCAAGGAGTCTAGTAAGCTGGATCTTATGGGCAAGAGGGTATTTGCCTATTTCACTCTGGCTATAACGGTCCTTCAGTTATGTGGACCATGTGCCCAAGTACCAGAATGACCTCTAGGAGATGGCCAGGTCTGCCGCCCGGTCTCTCCCAGAGTCCCGAGAAGCAGGATATTCTCCAGGCCCTCCAGTCTGGTACTGAAATGGGCAGACATCTCTTGAGGGCTGCTGTGATGCCTTAGATGCCTCAGCCAGGGCCTCCGCAGCAGGCATCTGCCTGTGGAGGTACTCCTGGCTCAGGATGTGAGGCTTCACTTCTGATGTCCAACAGTCCATCCTGAATGCTCCCTTCAGGGGCTGCAAGCTCTTTGGGGGAGACATGCAGGATATTCTCAATGACCTTCAAGCCTCAGGGAGAACCCTGCATTCTGTTCTCTCCCTCTACCACACTCACTAGAAGAGTGGACAGAGGGTGCCATTTTGACCTGCCACCAATCAACCTAGGTCTGGCACCAAGCAGCCCAGTAAGTGCAAAGCTGCCTTGGTCCTGCTACCCCCTCCTCCACCACCAGGAAGTCCTCAAGAAGTGGCAGAGTGGGCCCAGCCACGGGCTTGGCCTCAGCCTGACTCTGCCCAATCCCCTCCATCTGGTTCCCCAGGATGTGGTGGTAGGTGGTTGCTTTTCCCTCCATCTGGATGGGTGGTGGGAGGTCACAACAGATGTCTGGGTGCTGCAACTCGTAGAACAAGGACATTATCTACAGTTTCTAGGGATGCCACTAGATCTTCCTCCAATGCCTTTGAATTACCCTCCCGGCCACATACCCATGTTGCTGGAGGAGGGCCATATGCTGTGAAAAAGGGCCATAGAACCTGTCCCAAAGAGTCAATGGAATCTGGGGTTCTACTCCCACTTATTCCTCATCCCCAAGTCCACTGGGGACTTGAGGCCCATCCTGGACTTAAGAAACCTGAACCACTACATCCAGTACAAAAAGTTCAGGATGATCAGTCTCCTGGGCCTGTTGCTTTTGCTCCAGAAGGGAGACTGGATCTGTTCCCTGGATATGCAGGATACATACCTGCACTTCAAAGTCTCTTACCCACAAGAAGTACCTCACGTTCCTGTTTCGGGGGGGGGGCTCTGCCAATTCAGGGTCCTTCCCTTTGGCTTGCCTTCAGCACCACAAGTTTGCACCAAATGCCTAGCGGTAGTGGCAGCGGCCCTCAGGGTGGAAGGTCTGTACATCTTCCCCTACCTGGCCAATTGGTTACTCAAAGCTCAGTCCCAGGAACAGCTGTCTTTGACTCTGGCACATACCATGCAATTGTTTAACAATTTGGAGATCACAGTCAACCTCTCCAAGTCAGTGTTGACTCTCAGCTTCTCCAGTACATAGGAGTTATATTGGACACGGCCCAGGGCTTCATCTTCCTGCCCCCAGACAGGGTGGATCGCCTGACAGTGCAGGCCCGGGAACTCTACAATAGCCGCTGTGTCACAGCCAGGACATATCTCAGACTGCTGGGCCTAGTGGCAGTGGTCATTGCCGTAGTTCCTCTGGCACAGTTACACATGTGCGCATCCCTCAATAGACTTTGAGGTACAGTGGGATCAGCAGACTGATGATTTGGAGCAGAAGGTTCTGGTCTCATTGCTGGTAAAGAGGATTCTCCTGTGGTGTATGGAACCCAGCTATTTGCTCAAGGGGATTCCTTTCCTCATTCCTTCCCCTCACCAGATCCTCACAACGGATGCCTTGGGGACAGGCTGAGGTGCGCATCTGGGTCCTTACCAGACTCAAGGGACATGGGTTCTGTTCGAGAATTGCCTTCATATCAATATCCTTGAAGTGTCCTGTACAGACTACAGGCCTTCTGGTGCCACCTGTTCCTGGGCCATCTGTTAGTGCAGATGGACAACATCAGTGTGGTGAACTACATCAATGAACAGGGGGGCACACACTCTTAACCCCTGTGCAAGGAGGCGATGAGGGTTTGGTACTGGGCTCTGGACCATGGCTTAGAGCTTTTAGCCATTTTTGTTCCAGGTCTCCAAAATGTTTTGGCAGACAGGCTTGGCAGGTCACGGTCCCAGATGCACAAGTGGGAACTGCTGACCTCAGTTGTAGAAGACCTGTTCGACAGGTGGGGGCACCCAGAGTTCAGCTTTTTTTGCGTCCCCACAAAACGCAAAACTGACGCTTTTCTGCTGTCTCAATCCAGGGCCTGGAGTTTTCTGGTGAGACGCATTATCCTTCTCTTAGAAGGGGAGGTTCCTCTATGCCCCCCCTTCCTCTAATTCAAAGGGTGCTAATCAAGCTCCAGGTGGAGGATGCTACTCTGATTTCTGGTGGCTTCCCTTTGGCCTCATCAGATCTGGCTTCCACTGTTGCAGCAGTTAGTGGTGGAGTCTCTTGTGCCCCTTCCCCTGTGCCCGGGCTTGCTGTCAAGGACCAGGGAACCCTCGTCGATCTGAACTTTTGGTCCCTTCACCTGTATGTCTGGATCCTGAAGCCATAACCATTGTCAGGTTTCGTATCTCCCCTAAAGTGGCTAATGTTCTGGTAGCTGCCAGAAAACTCTCCACCAGGGCGGCTACTTCCATGAAATGGAAGTCTTTTGCTTTGTGGGCAGCTTCTCATCACCTGGACCCCTTCATCTGCCCAGTGAGCCAGATTCTAGAGTACTTACCGTCCTTGTCCGATGCAGAACTGAAATGCTGTTCCCTAAAGGTGCACTTGTCCACCATATCTGCCTTCCATGTGCCCATTGAGGGCCGTACAGTGGCCCAGTTGGACCAGGCCCATACATTTCTGGGAGGCATCCTGCATTTGAAGCCTCCCATCTGTAACCCTGTCCTGTCATGGGACTTGAATTTCATTTTAGGAAAGCTTACTTTGGCTCCTTTTGAGCCAGCTACAACTTCCGAGCTGCACTTCCTGTCCTGGAAAGTGTTATTTTTTAGTCGCTATTAATTCTGCTTGAATGATTTCCAAGCTACAGGTGCTCATGTGTGAACAATCTTATTTGATTTTTCACAAAGACAGGGTGTCTTACTCTCAGTATTACTCTCTGTTTTTAAAAGTGGAACAGGCACTAGGCCCATCAGAACCACTTTCCCCACAATAGTGGGGGAAATTACTTTTAACTACCCAACAGTAGTAGCCTATCTAATTTCACTTTAAACTGGTTCCATGATGTCTGGTCAACTATATACTGTGGCAAAGAATTCCAAAGTACCGCAGCTCTCACAGTAAAAAAAAATATATATATATATATATATATATATATATTTTTGCTTGTTGGTAGTTGCCTTTGGTATTTTAATTTGCCTGTTATTACATCTTAATCCATATAATTTATCCAAATATGTTAATCCACTTAGTTCCATAAGATGTTAATCATTTAGGATATTAAACAATAACAGCAGATCCCCTCTATCACGTCTTGTTTGTAAATCACATAATCCCAAAGATTTTACCCTGTCTGGATATGGTAAGGATTTTATTTCCAGTATTAATTTAGTCATTCTTCTCTGTAAACTTTCTATCACTTTTTTATCTTTTTTCAGATATGGTGCCCAAACTTTGCTCACTAACTCCAAGTTCTTACCAAAGATGGTGTCTGAGTTTACCCTGAATCAAGCCATCCACCTGCTTATTACCTAGACCATGCCAATCCAGGGGAAGCATTGTCCTCATACTTTGGATGTACATAGAATACTGAGATATTATATTCACCGCACAAGGGACTGCAGGATGTCCTTACAGCTGTTTGTTTCGTTTGCCCCTGGAAAAGAGGGTGTGCCAGTGTCTAAACAGTGTCTGTCCAAATGGTTAGCCAACTGTATTATTTTCTGTTACAGGAAATGTGGTAAAGAACTTCCTGGGGCTGTTAAGGGCCACTTGACCAGAGGCATGGCCACTTCTGTTGCCTGTTTCAAAGGGGTTTCCGCAGCTGAGATCTTGGCTGCTGCCACCTGGAGTACTGTCCACACTTTAAGCACTACAGTCTGGACATTGCCTCTAGAAGGTGGGCAAATTTCGGCCTAGCTGTTCTACAGGGCCTCCTTTCATAGGTCCTCGCTTTCCAGCCGCTCCGTCTGGTCTCCTCTGTAGTACTGCTTGGGACTCTTTCCTAAGGTGTGACTTGCTGCAATAGATATCTTCTCCGCAAAGAAGACAGAACAGTTACATAAAAACTTACCATAACAGTAGATCTTCAAGAGAATCTCTTGCAGTAGGTCATGTTGTCCCTCCCACCTTCCTCCTTCATTCAGTCTCCTTTTTCTTCTTCTCCCTTTTCCAGGATGGTCAACCTTCTGTTTTCCATGCTTCTTCTGGTGGGTCTCTCTGGCCGTCCCTCTGTTCCCTCAGGACCACATCCTTGCTTGATGTTCTCTGGCGTGGAACTGAGGAGGGCATGGGGCCACCCATTGCTCTGTAGGGGGACGCTGACGTGGTGACATCACCGTGGACAGCCCCAGATAGACTGCTAGCAAAAAAAAATTACATGTGGTCCTGGTGCCTGACTGCTGTAGTTCCTAAGGTGTGACCTGCTGCAAGAGATTGTCTCGAAGATCTACTGTTAGGGTAAGTTCTTATGTAACTGTTCTTTCTCTTGTCCTTCTTCCCCAACCCACCCCGAGGCAACTAATTTGCCTCCACTGTGACAGGTTTCCCTGTCAGTGCTGGGAAGAGCGCACATGTTTGAACATGGAGAGGAGTTCCATCAAGCAAACAAAATGTGTAGGTGGAGGGAAGGTCCACTACAGTCACACACCCCAATCCAAACTTGCTCACCCTCTTTTGGAAGTAATTGGAGGCTCCTTTTGTCTGGGTCCCTAGGGACTGCTATGCTGTGAAAGACACTAAGTTCTCTCTATAGAGGGCAAGTGCTTCTTATCAGACTGTGCCACTCTTACCACCCATCCTGGGGCTTTATCTTCAGTCCTCCGTATGGAAAGTCATTTTGCTATTGTGCTGACAGTTAAGACCCAAAATTTTTTACCACTGCACAACTCTAAGCTAATTTCCCTATGCCTCATGGAGGAGCAAGCCAGTCTACCTGAATTGTGCTTCTCTGCTTCCACCTTTCTGTCTGCTATAAAAATGCATTGTGGTTTACCCTTGTAAGAGGTGACAGTTATTAGCCAATAACATCCCCTGCAGAGATCCTATGCTAAAATTGAGGAACTGTGGTCTAGTGGTTGAAAGCACCATCTTGGAAACAGGGAGTCCCCTGAATCAAACCCCACCAGAACCAAATACTCTGTGTGAACTTAAGCATGTTATTAAGCTTCTAGTATTCAAACAACATGAAGTCTTGCTATATTATGACAGATGCAGTTTGTCCCACCATTAGAACTGCTCCGGAGGTGAAAGAGTTAACTTCCATGCAGTGCAAGGAACTTAGAGCGCAAGCTCGGTTAGAGAAGCTCTGTTAGGGTGGTTTCAAACCGAAACCGTCAGATTCTTTACTCCGCCTCACTGAACAGTCGCTCCGGAGATTCCTCCTGCTGCTCGGTTCATTTTCTCGGTTTAAAGTGTTTTTTCTCGGTTAAATTCAACCGCGATATTCTTTATTTTAACCGCAAACCGATCGGTTCAAGCTCTGTCTATGGTATTGTAAGTAATAGATAGGTTTTCTGTGTGGAACTTGTAAATGTTTATCGGTTCGGTTTGAACCGATCAAATTGTATTTAAACTTTATTCTGAAGCCTTTAAGGCTTGTTAAATCGCGGTTCAGTTCTTATTGGTTCTAAAAATTTCATTATTGCTTTTTTCCACGACTCGTGACACGGTTGGGAACCGATAAGGTGTCTTGCCTAGCACTGCCATCAAAAGGGCAAGTTTTTGGTTAGGCTGGCATTATGTCTGAGAAACCCAAAGAAAACCGGCCCACTGGGTTTCAACACTGTAGTGTATGTGGGGAAGCCTTTGCCAAGGCTGACCCACACACCACATGTGTTTATTGTCTGGGGTTTGACCACCTCAATGCAGACTGCCAGATTTGCAAGAATTTCCCTGCAGCTACCCTAGATAAGAGAGTTGGTAGGCTCGGGGAACAAGAGGCCAAAAAATCCGCTGACCCGGATGGCCAGCCCCGTTCGGTGCCAACCGAACCGGAGGGAGTGCCCTCTGACCAGGGCCAGACTTCCTCGGGCAAACGTAAAGCTGACTCTGAGGAGCCAGTTCCAGCAAAGAGAACTAGGAAGTCAGCAGGTGTGGAGTCCAAAACCCCTTCTCCAACTGCTGCAGAGATCGCCAGGGCAATATAGATTGTCCAGTTACTTTCCCCGGTTCCATCCGAACCGCCACTATCTGGCAAAAGGTCGGTTCCACCGGTTCAAGAATATGATATAGAAGAGTTTTATGAACCAGAGGAGGGGGAGGATGATTATGATCAGTGTGAATGTGACTTTGAAAGTCTGGATGTGCCCATTGAACCGGACATCTCCCCAGACAGACCTTTAGGTGAATCTCCCCCTAGGCTTGCTGAGTCCCCTTCTCATTTTTTGTTTTATTAAAAAGTTGCTGAAACCCTCCAGCTTCCTTTAGAGGAGGCTTTGGATGAGCAAGAGGAGCCTGACTTTGTAGAGATGATGGATATACCAGAGTCCAGGAGATTGTCTATCCCTTTACATAAATCTTTTAGGAAACAAACAACAAAACATTTTAAAAGTTCCTAATTCTGTGCCTCCTGTGGATAAAAAGATGGACAGGAGGTACACTTTGTCAGGTCCTGATACAGAGTTTCTTTCACAGCAATGCAGTCATGTTGGGGTAGTTGAGGCTGCAGCCTGTGATAAAGCTAATATTCCCCTGGCTTCACATCCTCCTGACAAGGACTCCAGGAAGATTGATGCCATGGCCAAAAAACAATACATGGCAGTGTCTTTGGAACTCAGACAAGCAAACTATATGGCTTATGTTGTGAGATACCAAAAATCTAGATGGGATACTGTCATGGCCTTAGCCAAACAGGTCCCTGGCCAGCTGGCAAAGGAGCTGGAGCAGGTGGCTGTTGATGGTATTGAGGCATCTAAGGTGCAATTCCATGCTGCAGTGGATTCTAATGATGTATCCTCTAGAGTCATGGCTACATCTGTGGCTTTTCGTTGATTGGCCTGGCTCAGGTGTACTACTTTGTCACAGGATACCCAGTCTAAGGCTATGGATTTTCCTGTGGTGGGAAATTCTCTGTTTGGGGAGCAGACAGAGAATTACATGAAGAAAATGGATGAATATAGAACCACTTATAGGAGTGCACAAGCCAAGGAATGGCAAGCTGCTCCTCAGAGGCAGCCCCCCCAGGGGTAGGGGCAGGCCTTTTCACAGGCCTTTTTACCAGACCCAGGCCTCCTCTTCAGCCTATGTTCAGAGGGGCTTCTTCAGAGGGAGAGGCAGACTGGGTACGAGCAGGCCTGCTCCCACCCCTCAGCCTAAAGCCCCTGCCAAACAGGCACCCTGATGGGATGCCCAGGGTCGGCTCTCCATTACCTGTAGGGGGCAGGTTGGCTTACTTCGTCCAGGACTGGGAGTCTTTAACATCAGACAGGTGGGTCCTGGAAGTAGTGAGCCAGGGTCTGGTTCTCGGCTTCAAAAAATGTCCAAAGATGAGAGCCAGATCCTTTCCAACTGCAAACCCTTTAGAGACTCTTGCTTTAGAAACAGAAATCTCAACCCTCCTGGCTCTCAGAGCTGTAGAAAGGGTTTCTCCCCTACACCAGGGCAAGGGTCTGTACTCCAGGTACTTCCTTACCCCAAAAAAAGACAGGAGAGTGGCGGCCCATCCTGGACCTAAGATATCTGAACAAGCACCTTTTAAAACCAAAATTCAAAATGGTGACTCTGGGAATGATTTTACCCTCCCTAAGGCCAGGGAATGGCTAGCTTCCTGGACCTCAAGGATGCCTACTTCCATGTTCTTATCAGAAGCTCCATCAAAGTACCTCAGATTCGAACTGCCCTCAGGCCATTATCAGTTCAGAGCAATGCCCTTCGGCCTTACCTCTGCCCCAAGGGTGTTCACAAAATGTCTGGCAGTAGCAGTTGCTCATCTAAGAAGGCAAAGATTGCCATCTTTCCCTACCTGACGACTGGCTCATTGTGGGTCAGTCTCAGACCAGGTCAAATCACACCTGCTAGTTACCCAGCAGCTGCTTACCTCTCTGGGCTTTCTTCTCAATCTTCCAAAATCAGTCTTGGAACCTGTCCAGGTACTCACCTTTATAGGCGCAGAACTGGACACAAGCAGGCCAGAGCCTTCCTTCCCCTAGAAAGGGTAAGGACCTTGGTGGCCCTGGCCTCGTCCTTCACTCTGCAGGTCTCTCGACCAGCAAGGCATTTCCTGCAGCTCCTAGGACACATGGCTGCTTCCACAGCTGTAGTGCAAGGAGCAAGATTTCAGATGAGGACATTCAGTTCCATTTGAGAGCCTTCTGGTCTCAAAGAAGAGATCCTTATCCAAGTTAATCCCAGTGACCTCAGAACCCTGATCCAGGCCCTTCAGTGGTGGCAGGATCAGAGCAATCTGAGACAAGGGGTGCCTTTCATTCCTCTGTCCCACTCCTTGACCCTTACTACAGATGCGTCCCTCTTGGGATGGGGAGCTCACATGGGCGACCTCTCCACCCAGGGGTTATGGTCCCCTCAGGAATCTCTGCTCCACATCAATCTGTTGGAACTCAAAGCTGTTTTTCTAGCACTTCAGGTTTTTTCTGCATCTGTTCAGAACAAGGTGGTGCAGGTCAGAACAGACAACACCACTACAATGTGGTACATCAACAAACAAGGGGCACTCGGTCTTGACCTTGTGCACCGAGCGATGAAGTTGTGGTGTCTGGCTTATCCCTGAACACTTCCCTCATAGCAGTTCACCTCCCAGGCAAGGACAATGTCCTGGCAGATGCTCTCAGCAGGATTTCCCAGGGCCATCACGAATGGTCACTGGATCCCCTAGTACTGGGGATAGTTTTTGCCAGATAGGGCACTCCTCAGATAGATCTTTTTGCAGCCCCAGACAATCATCAACTTCCACTTTTTTGTTGCAGGCCCCCAGTGTTGGGCTCAGTCCCCCTGGATGCCTTTCTCCTCGATTGGGAAGGGAAGTTTCTCTATGCCTTCCCCTTCCCTCTCCTGTTCAAGGTGCTAGTCAAAATCAGGTCTCAGCCCTGCAAGATGATCCTGATTGCTCAGACTGGGCCAGGTAGCCCTGGTACCACTCCTTCTGTCCTTAGCAGTCCATCTTCCCCTGTGTCTCCCCAGGAACCACAATCTGTTAACCTGTGCTCAGGGGAGAGTCTGGTATCCGAATCTCAAATCCCTCAACCTCGAGGCCTGGCTCTTGAGGAGTTAGAGTTTGCTGATCTACAACTTTCTCAGGGTGTTCTCGAAATCTTGAAAGCTTCTAGGAAGCCTTCCACCAGGGCTGCCTATAACTCCAAGTGGAAAAGGTTTTCCATATGGTGTTCTGGGAAGCATATTTCCCCGGAATCTGCTGATTTACCCACTGTATTGGATTATATGGTCCATCTTAATTCTTTGGGACTGAGACCAGCTACCCTGAAAGTGCATTTGGCAGCTGTCTCTGCTTTCATTTCAGCAGGGAAGCCCACTTCTCTTTCTGCTCACCCTGTATTTTCCAAGTTTTTAAAGGGATTGCTTCATACCAATCCTCCATTCAGGGACCCTGCCCCTGCTTGGGATCTTAGTGTTTGCATTGCTCAGCTGATGCAACCCCCCTATGAGCCTCTGTCTTCGGCAAAGCTTAAGTATTTGACTTGGAAAACTGTATTTCTAGTAGCCATCACTTCTGCCAGGCGCATAAGTGAGTTACAGGCTTTATCAATGGAGACTGACTTTATTTCTTTTCACAGGGATAAGGTAGTCCTCAGGACTAACAGGAAGTTTTTGCCTAAGGTGGTTTCGGTTCCACCTTAACCAATCTATTTCACTTCCAGTGTTCTTCACTGACCATTCCTCCTCTGGTGAGAGGAGGCTGCACAACTAGATGTTAAGAGGGCCTAAGTTACTACATAGAGCGTGCCTAAGGGTCACAGGTTTGACTCCTCCAACTATTTCTCACTTATGGTGAGGTTGGGAAAAGGGAGACCTGCCACTAAGAGATCCATTGCTAGGTGGATTGTCTCTTGTATCCAATTTGCTATCAAAACTGGGTAAGGTTCCCCCCTCAGGCCTGAGGGCTCACTCTACCAGAGGTACAGCTGCATCTCTAGCTGCTGCCAGAGACATCCCTATCTTGGAGATATGTCAAGCAGCTACTTGGAAAACAGTACACACTTTCACCAAGCATTACTCCCTGGATATCCAGGCCAGTAGGGATGCTCGGTTTGGCACAGCCGTGCTTCAGAGCCTATTCCCTAAGTAGGTTCTGTCCCTCCTCCATGGAGGTACTGCTGTGTAGTCTTTATCTGTCATAATACAGCAAGACTTCATGTTGTTTGAAGAAAAAATTGCTCACCTTAGTAATGTTGTTTCTTCTAATGGAGTCTTGCTATATTATGACCTCCCCCCCAGCCTGCCCCTCTCAGAACTTCTACTTCGGGTATGGGGTGGGCAGTCCACTGTTGGCACTTATTGATGCCCCTTTTATGTTTGGGTGTTGTGTTTGTTTATTTATTTTATCTTATTGTTTCTGGTCCCCTGACTTGAGTCTTGGCGTTGGGACCAGGAAAATGTGTAAATATTTTAGTAGCCAGTTGGCTAGTGTAGGTTACAGCTTCCACACAGAGCCTTAGTGAGTTTTGCTCGTAAAGATCTGACGGTTTCGGTTTGAAACCACCCTAACAGAGCTTCTCTAACCGAGCTCGCGCTCTAAGTTCCATGCACTGCATGGAAGTTAACTCTTTCACTTCCGGAGCAGTTCTAATGGTGGGACAAACTGCATCTGTCATAATATAGCAAGACTCCATTAAAAGAAAAAACATTACTAAGGTGAATAATTTTTTCTTCCAGTCTGCCCAGTAGTAGAAATAGGTAAAAAGCATGATCTGCTGGGATTGAGAAGATCTTCTTTGAGGACATCTCCCTCCATTGAGCCACTCCCTTCGAACTGTAAGCTGTCTGCGTCAGGACCACCTGGACAATTTAACAAGCTAGGGCCACCCATGTCCATGCTCATTGGCACTGGCTATATATCATGGGTGGCCTCATTATGCTTCAGTTCTTTCTCCTGCCATCAACCACTCACTGGATCTCAAGAGGAAAAACACCGATACATGCCATTATTTTGCTGGTGTTTTTCTTAATTAACTTTATGCCTAACTTTAAAAGTGTCAATTTTATGTCACCATAAAAGAAAAAAATGGAAACTTTATTCCATCTTTGTTGTGGTAAACCGTTACAAGGACAACACTTATTTCTTGTGTGTCCGCTGCCTAGGCACTCACATGATGTTAAGACCTATGATTTCTGCCAGGACTTTAACCAGGCTACGAGGAGATGTTACCTGAAGGCTTTAGAAGCCTACCTTAAGGAAATGCAGCCTACAAAGTATTCACTGGCTTTGATGCTAGTATTCCCTGATGACTTCATTGGCAGTGGGTCTCCATTCTGCCGCTTATATCTATGGACAGTTGCAAAGGAACAATCCACCGTGGACATCAAAGACTTTAGATAAGCCAAAAGAGAAGTCTTCTAAGGACTCTGAGAAGCACTGTCATGGAGGGAAGCATAAGAATTCCTGATCAAGAGCTTCTTCTACCTATTCCAGGTCTCTCAGCTCATTCTGGGATGAGGAGTAATCTAGGGACCTGCTCATCCAGACACTCCTAGATCTCAGTCTGGCCATATCTGAGCTCACTCCGTAGCAGATAATCCTCTTCAATGAAGCACAGCTAAACTCGTGCCAAGCCAAACCTTGGCTGCAAAACCTTGCCCATTCATTTTGGGTTGAGCAGTTGCAGCCAGCCTGAGATTTCTTATGGTTTCTGGGCTTCATGACTCTGCCAAAATGATAGTGTGTTTGACCCACTGGTATATGCCACCCATTCAGTGGGAATTGGGGTGCAGTGGTCTCAGTCACATACAGCTCTGAACAACCAGTATGGGTGATCAGCCAGTGCTGGAAACCATCTGTTAGTGGCTGTAACACTTGTTCCTCTCGTTAGGGTATCCCATTCATCCATCCAGAGCCCTTGATCAAGTTGACAAAGCAGAAGGCACTGGTGATCTAGGGTGTACATCTGCTGAACAACGGAGTACACAGTTTCTGATTGCCAAGTGAGACTCCGCATCAGCCTGTTGGAACACCACGCAATTCACCTGGTGGTGGCAGAGTTCATATTGTTGGTTCAAGGTCAAGTGGGCCAGGTTAACATGGACAACACAGCTGCCTTGTTCTCCCTGAACAAGCAAGGAGATGCTCCAGACATGATATCTGGCTTGCTTCCTGACGCAGACTTTTTTTTGCAGTCCATGTCATTTGAGCAAACAACCAGCAGGTGGGCCTGTCAGTCGAGTAGAAGAAACATCCCACAAGTGGTTGCTTCACCTGCCAGTGGTGTCCCATGTGTTTATCAGTATGAAGTAAGTAAAATTTTATTTTTAAAAGGCGCCCTTCCATTGCTCAGAGCGCCTTTACAATAAAAGCACACACACAAAAAAAACTAACAATAATACACAGCTTAAAATACATGCCATAATTCTGTAAAACAGCTTACAAATTCAAATCTACATTCCTAAAAATGCATTCCCAAATAAATATGTTTTCAGGGAGCTTTTAAAACCCTCTACAGTCAGGCTTTCACATATCTGATGAGGTAGAGTTTTCCACAGGGTAGGAGCCATAAAAGCAAAAGATCTTCCACCAGACATCTTCAGATGTATCCTGGGAACCTTTAGCAATCCCTCATCAGAGGATCGGAGTGAGCGGGAGGGACAGTAGAGATTACTTGGTTACTTGGACAAAAGAAGGCCACAGCCCATCGAGATTGTCCTCCACATGTGTGGATCATTGTATACGGTGCTATTCTAATAACCATTTATCTATTTTTTTTTTTTTTTTTTTTGAAAATCAGAATAGTAGGAGAATCAACAATATCTTGTGGTAATGTATTCCATAACATTGGGGTTCTAATAGTAAAGAAATTTTGTCTTGTTTGTATTACATTTTTTAATATCGATTTGTTTATGTATCCTAGCAACAATTTTTCTGTTGGATAATGTTAAGCCACGTTGTTCCATTAGAATAGGAGATTTCATAATTTTAAATAATTGTAAAAGATCACCTCTTGTTCGTCTCTATTTGAGTGAATTTAGGCCTGTCTTCTGTAATCTGGTGTCATAATCTAAATTTGCATAATATGGAATAATTTTTGTTGCCTTGCGTTGAATTTGTTCGATTCTATTAATGTCTGATGCTAGGTAGAGACTCCAAAAAGAGGAGCCATAAAACATGTAGGGTCTGACATGGGATCTATACAAGGTCATAATACACTGTTCTGACTTTGAAACAAATGTACTGTTAATCCTACACAGAAGAGCATTTGTTTGATTGGCTATTTTATAGCAATGGGAAGATGAGGAAAGTTTATTATTTACTAGTACCCCGAGATCTTTTTCTAGAGAGGATACTATAATAGTTATATTATTTAAGGTATATACCTGTCTAGGATTGTTTTTACCCATATGTAGGACTGCACATTTTTTTACATTGAAGTGCATTTTGTTTATGGTGGCCCAGTGTTCAATAGATGCAAGGTCTGCTAGTAATGTTTGTATATTATTAGCGTTGTTAACAGTGCCACCTAATTTGGTGTCATCAGCAAATTTCATAAGTATATTAGGGGAACAAGTTTTCATATCACTGATGAATAAATTAAAGAGAGTGGGTCCCAAGACGGAACCTTGAGGAACTCTGCTTGTCACCTTTCCCAAGTCTGACAAGGCACCATTTACTTGAACCCTTTGGGTGCGGTTTCTCAGCCAGCTATTAATCCAAGAAACCAATGTTAGTGAAAATCCTAGGTGAATGAGTTTTTTAATCAGAATGTCATGTGATACTTTGTCAAATGCTTTACTGTAGTCCAATAAAATGTCATCAGTTGGTATATTTGAATCGAGCTTCACACTAATGTAATTATAGAACGAAAGCAGGTTTGTAGTACAAGAAAAAACTGTTTTAAATCTATGCTGGGTTGTATCAAGTATTTTCAGGGTTTCCATTTCTGTTTCAAGAAAAGTTTTAATTGATCTTTCCATTAATTTACAAGGGATAGATGTCAAACTAATTGGACGAGAGTTTTCTACTCTAGAGTGAGAACCTTGTTTAAAAATGGGAGTCACACTTGCTGTTAACCAGTCGGAAGGTACCCTAGATTCGTTAAGAGATTTATTGAA
Organism: Neoceratodus forsteri; assembly: GCA_016271365.2. Lineage (NCBI taxonomy): Eukaryota > Metazoa > Chordata > Ceratodontiformes > Ceratodontidae > Neoceratodus > Neoceratodus forsteri. The sequence goes on along the minus strand of CM028131.1, from coordinate 1,280,766,333 downwards.
GATAACAGCAAGTGGTAAGACTATAGTATCTTAAACACCTAGTAGAAATTTGGTACATATGTCATCTGGACCAGGACTGGTAGTTTTCTTTAAAGTTGATGATAAATCATAGACCTCATTCAGTGAGATTGTAAATTTTGTATGGCTTAGAAGGTAGCTATCAGGGAGAATTCGAGATGGATCCTAAACAAAAACAGATGAAAAATAGTTATTTAGAGCTGTAGCAGTCTCAGAGTCTGAAGTAATTATTGTGGTGTTTATATTTAATGACCCAAGTTTTCTGCTGTTCCCTTTTTTACTATTTAGGTAGGCATAAAAAGCTTTTATGGGAGTCCTTAGTATGTGCAATACGAAATTCTAAATTGCGTTTTGCTAACAAAATTAAATTTTTTTAATGTTCTAACCGATTCCCTGTATTTAATTAATATTTCATTCTTTTGTGTAAGTGGGCATTTTTTTAATAATAAAAATAGTTTTTGTTTATGGGATATATATATTTTTTTTTATAGTTCTGTTAAACCAAGGAGGGATTTTACCTTTGTTATTGTATTTATGTTTTTCCGGAACAAACTGATGTTCAAGTTCTTGGATTTTTAATTTTTTTTTTTTAAATTCCCATGCTTCATCAATGTTAAGAGGGGAAAAAATGTCCCAGTTTAATGCTCCTAAACAATGGTTTATTTTATGGAAATCAGCCCTGTCATATTGTTAAATTTTATGCTTATTCCCTACAAGGAGTTGAGAGAAAGGGATAGTAAAAAGTAAGAACAGATAGTCACTGTTCCCAAGAGGTTCTGATATTAATAAATTGTTTACCGGCATTTCAATGTTGGTTATGATGAGATCTAAAATGTTATTTCCCCTTGTCGGCTCCTTAACCAGTTGATAAAGTCCTAAATCAATAATGGTTTCAAGAAATTTGTGGTCCTGATGACTTGAACCTGTTAGAATATCCCAGTTTATATTGGGAAGATTAAAGTCACCCAGAATTAAAACTGAACCATTTTTTGCTAGTTGGGAGATTTCATTGGCCAACTGTAAATTTTGGTTATAGTCTGATGAAGGTGGACGATAGCAAGTCCCAATCAAAATCTGGGAAGAACCTTTGGGTTAAATATATACCCATACACACTCAGACAGGACATTCACTGGAGATTGAAAAGAAGGGATGTTATCTCTGACATAGAGGCAGACCCCACCACCTATTTTATCTGGTCTATTTTTGAAATAACGATTAAATCCTGGGATTTCAGTTGTCCAGGTTTTATCAGTATTGCCCCAAGTTTCAGTTATAGCTATTAATGATAAGTCAAGACTTTGTGCCTTAAGTTCCAACTCTGATAGTTTAGCAGTATTTTAGAGAACGAGCATTGAGACAATATGTTTAGTTGTTGCTAATTAGAAAAGTGAATACCAGTAATAAGAGAATTAGTTAGAATCCCAATCTCCCCCTTTATCGTTAGTATCGTTAAGGATGCAGGAGGTCTTGCAGGTATTGGGGTCTCAGCTCATGTAGGGCTTTGTAGGTCAGCAATGTGACCTTGAAAGGGATTTGCCATTGTATGGGAAGCCAATGCAGTTCGCACAGCGCAGGTGTTATGTGACTGGATCTAGGGGTTCTAGTTAACCTGGCCGTCGCGTTCTGCACTAGCTGCAGTTGGCGGATATCCACTCCCGCTAGCCCTAGGTAAAGGGCATTGCAGTAGTTCAACCGAGTGGTGACAAAGATGTGGACCAACATTGACAGATCCTCAGGTGGGACCAGGTGCTTCACCCTAGTGATGTTTCTAAGATGGTAAAAGGAAGACTTGACTACGGCTGACACCTGAGCTTTCAAGGTCAAACCTTCATCAAGTACTACCCCTAGGTTACACACCTGGTTCGAAGCATTGAGCAGGCTACCCCTGAGTTGCAAGCCAGATGGTTTTCCTGCCCATGATCCGACTGTCCTTGGGTCTGGGTCCACCACCAACACCTTGGTTTTCTCTGGGTTTAACTTCAGCCAGCTGGCACTCATCCAGCTCTGTATCTCCTGTAGGTAGTTGTTAAGCATAGAGATTGTGTCATATTCCTGGCTGGGTACGGAAGACATGTACAGTTGAGAATCGTTTGTGTAACAGTGGAAACTCAACCTGTACCACCTAATGTCCCCCAGTGGTAGCATGTACACTGCAAACAACATGGGGGAAAGCACAGACCCCTGCGGCACCCCACAGGGCAGACCTCGAGGGGACAAGGAATAAATTCCGGACACCACCGTCTGCCCTCATGGAATGATTGAAACCACTTGAGGACTGTCCCATCCAGTCCACAAAAAAATACAGGCATTCCAGCAGTACCCCATTGTCCACAGTGTCAAAAGCTGCCGAGAGATCAAGAAGAACTAAAATGGAACGGGCTGTCTGATCTCTCGCCACTAGAAGGTCATTAAATACCCGAACCAGGGCAGTCTCGGTGCTATGCCTTTTCCTGAAGCCAGACTGGAGAGGGCCATAGATATTATGGCGAGATAAATGATCTTCCAGTTGCAGGGCGACCACCTTCTCAATAACCTTCCCTATAAAAGGTAGGTTAGAGACTGGTCTGTAGTTGGCAGGGTAGTCTGGGTCCATGGAGGGCTTTTTCAGCAGTGTCCTAACCACTGCTTCCTTTAAAGGATCTGAATAGATCCCTCTGTCTAAGGAAACCCTGACTATTCAAGTTAGGACTGGGCCAATAACCTCAACACACCCTACAAGAAGGTATGTTGGGCCCGGGTCCAAACTACAGCAAGTTGGTCGCAGAGTCTGGATGATCCTCACTATACCCATGACTACCGGTTGGCTGAAGTCATACCAGGCCAGTTGGGTGTTAGTACCACTTGGCAGGCCACCGCAACAACCCATGGGGAAACATTGGCTGATGTCTATCTTTTTTTTTTTCCCCCCCAGTTCTCTATTTTTGTCCTGCATCCCACGCTGGGACTATCTGCCCAGTCATGAACTCTGGCTGTGGCTGCTCACATTAGCTGCCCTCCCTGAACCCCCTGGCTTACCCCCCAGGGCGGGGTCCTGGCGCCTTGATCAAGGGTGCCGCGAACTTGGGAAAGGCAGGAATCGGCCTGACAGCCTATGCAGCCAGAGCGGGCATCATTAAGGCAGCAAGAGCATATATTTTTTTCCTCTTGCTGTGCGCAGGAGGTGGGGACATGCAATGACGTCCTGCATCCGCCCTACCTCCTGAATCCTGTCAAGTGCAGGTAGCTGCAGTACCCCTGGCTTCCGCCAGTGGTCCGTCAAGCGCCGGGCAGTGTCCCTCTCTCCCGAAGAAGGAAAGCAGTCCATGGGATGCTCCATCTTTCTCCCTTGGCCAGCCCTCCAGCGACCCAGGTCCGTTCCCAAACCCTGGTTGTCGGCGCTGTAAGTGGAAATCTAACCGCTGTGCTGGCTGGCTGATCTCTAGCCTGATGGCGGACACCTTATCAGTGAAAAACTGTGCAAACTCCTCACACTGTTCCTGTAACAACGCTTTTCCAACCTGTAGACAAACTGGATTGCACAGTCTGTCCACAGTCTGGAAGAGCTGGGCTGGTCTGTTTCTCACTGCAGCAATTTTGCTGGACAGGAATTCTGCCTTCTTATGGGAAATTGCTGATTGGTAGACCATATAGTGGTCCAACAACCTAAGTCTGTCCATCTCTAGGTGAGTTTTCTGCCAATGTTTCTCCAACCTTCGCACCTGCTTCTTTAATTCCCTTAGTGATCCATCAAACCATGGGGCACCAGGGCGAGAAGTCCGAGGGTGAACACAAACTGGAGCTAGGACATCCATGGCCCCCGCCACTGCTCTGTTATAAGCCAGTACCAGAGACCCTGGGTCACTGCTATCTAACGGAATACCCGAGAAGGTCCAGTACCATCATCAGGCCTTCTGATGTTGCATGTCTTAAAGGACGGTACTGTACCATTTCCTTAGGGGCAGGCCCATTTTGGGGGGGTCACGAAACTAAACCTCAGGGCATGATGGACTGACTATACAACAGGATCCACTTCCACCTGGGGATGGAGATCTCCAATATGGAACACCAAGTCTAGCGCATGCCCCTTCTCATGTCTTGCTGTGGAAAAAACCTGGGTCAGGCCCAATGAGTCCATTAATTGGAGGTGGTCCTGTCCAAGGAGAAAGAGTTCATCAACCCAGGCATTGAAGTCCCCCAGAATTAACCATTTGGGGACTCCAGTACCATCTTGGCAATGAAGTCTGCTACCTCCTTCAGGAATACCCTCCCATCCCTGGGTGGACGGTAGACGAGAAGGATCCTGAGTCTTGCACCCTCAACAACCACGCCTCGAAGGAGTTGGTGCTCCCCACTGGCACTTCGCTGAGGTTCAGTTTCTGTCTAAAACGGACTGCAACCCCCCCTCCTCGCCCTTATGGTCCACTCTCGGGAGGTGCTTCACCAAGAACCTGCTGGTATTACAGCAGCCAAAAGAGGCCCTGCATTCTCATCCAGAGCACCATGAGAGGATTCACCTGCTGGGAAAACAAGAGGCTGAGGCTGTTTCATGCCCATCTCATTCAGCAGTGCACTGTGGAAGGGGACACTTTTTCATTCCTGGGCTCAGAACACATTATCTCATTCCTGGTGTCAGAACCATCTGTATGTATTCCCTCCATTTTCTCTGGCCACAAGGTGGTCCTCAAAGTACGGAGGGATGGCACGTCCCTGATTCTGATTGCACCAGATTGACTGTGCCAATTTTGGTATCAGGATCTTCTCGATCTCGGCAGCAAACCACTGTGGCTGCTTCAACTGACCAGGTTTGAGAGGATGATCCGACATTGGGAGCCCCGAATGCATCGTGCACCAACTGTCAATCAACTCGAGCTCTTGCAAGCCCATAGCCCACACCTTAGTGGTCCGTTTTGTCACTTACCCACCCCTTATAGTCTAGGGCCCAATTCATAATGCAATTGAAATCCCACCCCCCACCCCAAAAAATAAGTCCTGGAAACTGCTCCTGTGCAAAACATCAAGCAGATTCTGAAAAAAGTAGGGATCGTAAATCGCCGGGGCATAGAGATTACCAAATGTGATCTCACAACCCCATAGCCTGCCCCTAACAAAAATTTACCGACCTTCTTTATTGTCCTTAACCACTTGTAATACCTCTAAAGGGAAATTTTTTTTCACTAAAATTGCAACTCTTTCATGCGAGGAGTAGGACGCAGCATGGCACGATCCTACCCATCCCCCCACTAATTTACCATGTTCTTTGGGTAGCAGGTCCGTTTCTTGAAGCATTGCTACTTGAACTTTCCTCCGTTTTTAAGTGTTGATAAAAATTTTAGCTTTCAATAGGGGTATTGATTCCCCTAATATTCCAGGAAATTATGACATTTGCCACCATTTTATGCAAGTGTAGTCCAAATCTCGCACATATATTGCTCTCTCCACCACTCACCAGCTTTGACATAGAAAGGCTGCATTTAACAATAACATTAGAACTGTAGAACAGTAAATCCCTTCAACATTGATGACTACTAAACCATGCATCTTCCCCTCTTCCCTCCCCTAGCACCCCCAACTGCAAAAAATTTACAATTCGATTACTTTTACATCCAATGTTTGTAGAACTAACAGCCCCCTTGGCTGACATGTTCAATATCCCAACTCTCCCTCACATGCAAAACTTCATCCCCCACCACCCGCACCAGATATGGATCTATTTTATTAGCAGAGATGCCCTTTAGGGTAGTAGTGTAGCAAGAGAACTTAATTGTACACAATTATATGCCCAATATATCTTGAACACTACACCCTGCAGTAGGCCATCCACCCAGCCCTGCAGCTCCGTGGAGACAGCCCGAGGTACCCCTCCCAAAAGCCCCGCATGGTATGACCTAAGCTGTTTCGTCATTGAAACAGCAATTGGCTTTACTATATCCCCCAAACAAACCTTTAACTGGTGAGAAGGACAGGTCGGCTCTGTGAATATAATAAGCCTCAGGGAGCGAGGCACAGCTGGTGTAACAAATATACAGGTCTGCCCCAAAAAAGGTCGGTCAGCATTTTACTCAGTGTGCGCTCTGGGAGTACAGGTTGTGCCCAAAATCGACCATACTGGAGGAGAGAGCTCCGGTTCCCAGAACCCCACCCCCACAGAGCTTTGGATATCGAGGCGATATGAAATAAAAAGGATGAAAGTCACAGAGTTACCAGCTGTAAGTCTCACTTTCCCTTGTTCTTTTTGTCCCAGTCCTGAATAAAAGATTTCAACTTGTGTGGCTCCCAAAACGAGTAGGACGCCCCTTCCATGCAAACTCTTAATATTGCTGGATATGCTAGAAAAAAATTTAATATTCCGCTCCAGCAACATGTTCATGGTTTCATTGAAAGCCTGGTGCTTATTTTGAATGCGTTGCGACAAATCTTGGTGCAAGGTCAGCCTGCAGCCCTCATAGATAGCTCCTTCTTAGCCCTGTGTGCCAGCATTACCTCCTGATGATCTTGGAAGTTATGCATGCAAAAGATTATTTGTCTGGGTGGCTGGTCATCCGGTGGTCGAGGCTAACACTCTCTGGGCTCTCTCCAACTTTAAATGCCCATTCTTAAGATGCATCCCCAGAAGTTTTGGTAGGATTTTAGAACAGAAGTCAAAACCGTTCTTGCCTTCTTTGTCTTCAGCAAGACCCGGAGTCGCAAGTTACTCCTTCTGTTATAATTCTCTTGGTAGTCCACTGTTTCCCATAGCTGTTCCAACTCTCTCTCCAAGGCTAGGACTCTGTCTGGGATTTTATGCACGGCATCCTCTAAGTTTGAAACTCTCTGCTCTACCTCTGTGAGTTGTTTTGTGTTTTCACTAACTTCCGAGGCAATCGAAGAGATCTTTGTTTCAAAGGCTGTCCAACCACGGTCCCAGACCCTGCAAGACCTGGTTTCCCACCGCCCGACTTATCACTGTGATTTCGGCTGCTGACAACGAGATAGGCCCCAAAATGGCAGCATTTGGCGTGTCTCCTGGGTCTGACTTCTTGTTCACATTTTTGGATGCATTTCTCGTCGATTTGCCAGAAACTAAACACTCCTCTATATTCCTGACCGTTTGTCCTTCCCACTTTGTCATTTAAACTTTGAATTAACTCTGCTAAATATCAATTTTAAGCTTTAAAGGTGCAGAGGTGTGGAGATTTCGTCTCTTCTAATTGAGCTCATTCGCCCCAGTAAACAATCTTCTAATTAAACAAAGGAAAGAAAAAAAGTACCTCCAATATAAAAGGTAATGACTGGCTGCTTTTAAAATCTAATATTAGTTTTGGCCAGTACACTAGCTCTTTAATCAGGCATTCATTTTCCCAATTTTCTGTTTCTTTTCAAAGCCTCATGCTTTGTCGGGCAAGTGAATGCTTCACATGCTAGATGTTCACAGAGCTCTGCTCTTCTACCTGGTGCATACTGTTATACAGGGAACTAGCGGGACAGTTCAGGAGGACCTGCGAGAAGGGTAGTGTGGTGATTGTGGGGGACTTCAACATGCCAGGAGTGGACTGGAGTACCCCAACAACCAGGAACAGAAGGGAGCAGATACTGCTGGATGCCTTCCAGGACAGCTTCCTGCTGCAAATGGTCAGTGAACCAACCAGGTTAGGGAATACCCTTGACCTTGTGCTGGCAAATGGGGACTTTGTGAGAGAACTTACAGTGGAGGAACTGCTGTCAGGGAGTGACCACCACTCAGTATGGCTCACATTGGATATGGGCAAGGAAGGAGTGGAATCTGGCACAAGAGTGCTGGACTTCAGGAGGGCCAACTTTGGGAGGATGGGGGAAGTGGTAAAAGGGTACCTGGCCAGAATTCAATCTAGTATGGACACTAACCAGAAGTGGGAGCTCATAAAGCTTGGGATAGTGGAGGCAACCAAAACCTGCTGCAAAGCCCAGAGCAAGAAGGCTAGGGCTAAGAAACCGAGCTGGTTGAGCAAGGAGGTCATTGAAAAGGTAAAGAAAAGAGCTGCCTTTAGGAAGTACAAGAAAACAGGAAGGGGGGAGGACAGGGAGGAGTACTTGACAGAATTGAAGGAGGTGACCAGGGCAGTAAGGGGAGCCAAAGCATCTATGGAACTCAGGCTGGCACAAGGCATTAAGAAGGGGTAGAAGGACTTCTTTAAGTCCATCAGGGAGAAAAGGAGCTGTAAGGACCACATAGTAAGGATTAGGAAGGAGGGGGGCTGGGTGGAAGCAGGGTGCGATAAGGCAGAAGCACTAAATGAGTACTTCTGCTCAGTATTTACTAAAGAGAGAGGGGTGACACCCAAGGTGGGAGAAATGGCAGAAACAGGGGGTGACAGATGGGAAATCATGGAAGGCAGAGTTCGAGAGGGTTTGAAGGCACTGAGGGTGGACAAGGCATCAGGCCCAGATGGCATCCACCCCAGGGTACTGAAGGAGCTGGCAGAGGTCCTTGCAGGACCTTTGGCAGACCTATTTAATGCCTCACTACATTCGGGTGTGTACCTCAGGACTGGAGGATGGCTCATGTGGTGCCCCTCCACAAGAGTGGCCCCAAGGATGAACCTGGAAACTACAGACCAGTGAGCCTCACATCCATCGGGGGTAAGCTAATGGAGACTATCCTGAAGGAGAGGCTGGTGGCCTTCTAGAGGCCAAGGACAGCAGACAGCATGGCTTCATACATGGCAGATCCTGCCAAACCAACCTGGTGGAGTTCTGTGACTGGGTAACTAGGCAACTGGACAGGGGCCATGCAGTGGATGTCCTCTATCTGGACTTCAGTAAGGCATTCGACTCGCATGGAAGGCTGGGAAGGAAGTTAGTAGGCACAGGGGCGAGTGCAAAGCTGGTGAGATGGGTAGGAAACTGGCTTCAGGGAAGGCAACAGAGGGTGGTGGTGGGTGAGGAGCTCTCACACCCAAGGGCAGTGACGAGCGGTGTTCCACAGGGCTCGGTGTTGGGACCAGTGTTGTTTGGGATATTCATTGTAGACATATCATGGGACATCAAGAGCAAGATCAGTCTGTTTGCTGATGATACCAAGGTAGGTGCGGTGGTGGATGACCTAGGGGGATGGCAGGGGTTGCAGGATGATCTGGCAAAGCTTGAAACCTGGCAACTGGGGTTTAATGCCAAAAAGTGCAAGGTGCTGCATTTTGGGATGAAGAACCCAAGGAGGAGTTACCAGCTGGGGGGAGTGCAGCTAACCCAGACAGAGGAGGAGAAGGATCTGGGTGTGCTCATTACAGGGTCAATGAACAACTCGGCACAATGTAGGAAGGCAGCTGCAAAGGCCAACAAAATGCTGGGTTGTATTGCAAGGGGTATATCCTCGAGGAGGGAAGAGGTGATTCTGCCACTGTATAGGTCATTAGTTAGACCACACCTGGAGCACTGCGTGCAGTGCTGGCGCCCATATCTGAAGAGGGACATTAAGTTACTGGAGGGGGTGCAGCGCAGGGCGACAAAGATGATCAAGGGGCTGGGGACTTATCATACGAGAGGAGAGGAGGGACAGGGGTGACATGATTGAAACCTTTAAATACATGAAAGGAATAAACAAGACTGGTACAGAGGGGCTGTTCAAAGTAAGGAAGGGGAGGGCCACCAGGGGCCATGATATGAGACTGGACGGAGGAAGGTTCGGGAGGGAGATGAGGAGACACTTTTTTACAGAGAGAGTGGTGGCTGGGTGGAATGCGTTACCTGCAGAAGTGGTATCCAGTAGAACAGTGGACTGCTTCAAAAGGGGATGGGACAGGACAAGGGGGAGGGTTAATGAAGGGGAAGGGTGGAAGGGAGGGGCAGCTGCAGAATAAGGGGTGCTAGCTGCACATTCAGGCAGACTTGATAAACCTCTAGGCCTTTATCTGCTGGCAAATTTCGTATGTGGAATTTCATGGTGTGGCTTACCAGTTGTTTGCCACATACAGTGATTGCTACAACAAAGTTGTCCGGTAATGAGGTATACCGGTCAGTAACGACCCCGCCTTGCAGTACAGAGATCCCTGCCACTCGGTATCATGTTGCTGCGGTATTTTATGCTGGATTCCAGCCAGCGTTAAACTGCGCTTCCTCCTTTAGCCACCTGGTGGCTACCGCGAGCCATCCCTGCACTAATCCACTCATTTTAGTCTAATACATTCTCTGCACCCAAAACCACCCGCAGATGGCGTTCCACCTGATGAGATTTTCTGCAAGTACAGCAAGTACCAGCAGGAAAACACTGTTGGTCTCCCACATTTATTTCTGTCACTCCGTATTTGAATTTGTTCATCCTATAGGCAAAAGAAAATTAAAAAACGGTCGCTCTGTGTGCTTTTCAGACTGCTCTTCTCAACATTCGGTGTGTAATTTAAAAAGAAGTCTAGTACCCTTTGTATTTTCAGCACATTCTTTAGTCTGCTAGACAGTTACATTGTTGAAATTAAATAAAATAAATCATTCCCTCGTTTTGTTTTTATATACAGTATGTGCTTTATTCCTGCAGAAACGAGAACTCTTATTCAAACACCATGAAGTCTTGCTGTAATTAGGACTATAGCAGTCAGCCTCAGCCTCTGAACTGCCCCGGAGAGGAAAGGGTTAACTCCAGAGAAGTCTGGAGTTCCTCAGCGCGAGGGCGCTGTTCAAAGCTCTATCTGTGCAGTTTGAAGTCAAACTGCCAGATTCTTTACTCCGCTTCACTGAACAGTCGCCCGAGATCAGCTCCTTCAGCTCGGTTCACTCAGCGGTTTTCGGTCGGTTCCTTGGTTCAGAAAACGGCAAAAGTCTCAAAATTACCGCAGTTTGGCTTAAGCTCTATCTGGTAACCGTAAGTAAAATGAAATTTAGTCTGTGTGGAATAATTATCGGTTCAGTCTGAACCGATCGTTTCTTTATTTTGGTGAATTTTAAGCGTGAGGTACCCGGTTCTTATCGGTTCTAAAAAACCCTCGTTTTAATCGGTTTTCCAATACCCGTGACACGTTTAGGAACCGATAAGGGTGTCTTCTCTGTCACGGCCTGAAGAAAAGGGCAAGTTTTGTTAGGCTGGCACAATGTCTGAGAAACCCAAAGAAAAACCGGCCTACGGGTTTCAACACTGTGATGTTTGTGGGGAAGCCTTTGCCAAGGCTGACCCACACACCACTTGTGTTTATTGTCTGGGGGCTGACCACCTCCTTTCAGACTGCCAGATATGTAAAAATTTCCCTGCAGCCACCCTGGAGAAGAGATTGGGCCGGCTCAGGGAACGAGAGGCCAAAAAGTCCACTGACCCGGATGGCCAGCCCGGTCCAGTACCCACTGGACCAGAGGGAGTGCCCTCTGACCAGGGCGTTCCTCGGCAAGAGAAAGGCTGGTTCAGAGGAACCAGCACCAGCAAAAAGACAAAGAAATCAGCAGGTTTGGAGTCTAAGATAGTTTCTCCAACTGTTGCAGAAATAGCAAAAGCCATACAGATTGTTCAGTCTTTGTCTCAGGTCTTGGAGAGCCCTCCACAAGTGGCAGAGGGGTGGCTAGTCCAGGTCCAGGGTTCAAGATTATGTTATTGAGGAGTTTTATGAACCACAGGAGGGGAGGAGGAATTTGATCAGTGCATTTGTGACTGGGAAGGTCTGGACGTGCCCATTGAACCGGACATTTCTCCAGACAGACCCTTAGAGTCTCCCCCTCTGTTGTCTGAGTCCCCTTCTCATTTTGTGTTTTATAAAAAGGTGGCAGAAACCCTCCAGCTCCCTTTAGAGGAGGCTGTGGATGAGCAAGAGGAGCCTGATTTTGTTGAAATGATGGATATTCCAGAGTCTAGAAGGTTGTCTATTCCTTTGCATAAATCATTTAGGAAGCAAACAACAAAGATTTTAAAAAATCCTCATTCTGTCCCTCCTGTAGACAAAAAAATGGACAGAAGGTATACTTTATCAGGCCCAGATACAGACTTCTCATTGAGCATGTAGTCATGTAGGTGTTGTTCAAGCTGCAGCCTGTGACAAGGCTAATATTCCCTTGGCATCACATCCCCTGACAAAGATTCCAGGAAGATTGATACCATGGCAAAAAGCAATATATGGCAGCTTCTTTGGGACTCAGGCAGGCTAATTACATGGCTTATGTGGCTGGATATCAAGTCTAGATGGGACACTATTTTGCAGTTAGCCAAGCAGGCCCAGGGTCAGCTGGCTAGTGAGTTGAACAGGTGGCTGCTGATGGCATTGAGGCCTCTAAAGTTCAATTTCATACTGCTGTTGATGTTAATGATGTTTCTTCTAGGGTCATGGCCACTTCTAGCTCTCCGAGGTTGGCATGGCTCAGATGCACTAATTTGTCCCAAGACACTCAGGCAAAGGCTATGGATTTCCTGTAGTAGGTAACTCTCTGTTTGGTGATCAGACAGAAAATTACATGAAAAAATGGATGAATACAGAACTACCTACAAAAGTGCCCAAGCTAAGAGAGGCATGCCCCAAAGGCATGCCCCAGGGTAGGGGTAGGCCTTACCACAGGCCTTTTTATAAGCTCAAGCCTCTTCAGCCTTTGTTCAGAGGGTTTCTTCAGAGGCAGGGGCAGGCGGGGCTCAGCAGACCGTCCCCTTCTTCTCAGCCAAAAACAGCTGCCAAGCAGGCACCCTGATGGGGTGCCCAGGGCCGAATCTCCTGTACCGGTGGGGGCAGGTTGGCTTATTTCAGCCAGAACTGGTTGTCCCTAACCGGACAAGTGGGTTCTGGAGGTGGTAGGCCAAGGTCTGGTCCTCAGTTTCAAACAGTTCCCAAAGATGAGGGCCAGACATTTCCCACCTCCTAATCCTTTGAAGCCCTTGCTTTGGAAACAGAGGTTTCTTCTCTGCTGGGATGCAAAGCAGTAGAGAGGTTCCCTTTGCCATCAGGGCAAGGGTCTTTATTCAAGGTATTCCTTACCCCAAAAAGACAGGAGAATGGTGCCCATCTTAGATTTAGGTTCCTGAACAAGCATCTTCTGAAACCAAAGTTCAAAATGTTAACTCTGGCAATGATTTTGCCCTCCCTGAGACCAGGAGACTGGCTAGCTTCCTTGGACCTCAAGGACGCCTATTTTCATTTCTTGATCAGGCCTTCTCACAGAAAGTACCTCAGGTTCGAACTACCTTCTGGCCACTATCAGTTCAGAGCAATGCCCTTCGGCCTTACCTCTGCCCCAAGGGTTTTCACAAAATGTCTGGCTGTGGTAGTGGCTCATCTGAGAAGGCAAGGGGTGGCCGTTTTTCCCCTACCTGGACGACTGGCTCATAGTGGGTCAGTCTCCAGATCACGTAAAATCTCACTTGTTGGTCACCCAGCAGCTTCTCACCTCTCTGGGATTCCTGTTGAATCTTCCAAAGTCAATTCTCGAACCAGTTCAGGTACTAACTTTCATAGGTGCAGAGTTGAACACAAAGTCTGCCAGGCATATCTCCCTCCGAGAGAGTGGACAGACTCATTGCCCTGGCATCTTCCTTCACCATGCGGGTCTCTCGGCCAGCAAGGCACTTTCTGCAACTCCTAGGACACATGGCTGCGTCCACAGCTGTCGTGCAGGGAGCAAGATTCCAGATGAGACATCCAATTCCACCTGAGATCTTTTTGGTTCCAAAAGAAGGACCCCCTCACCAAATTAGTCCCAGTGACAAGATCTCTGATCCTGGCCCTTCAGTGGTGGCAGGACCAGAGCAATCTAACTCAAGGGGTCCCCTTCTACCCATTCCTCACTCCCTCACACTTACCACAGATGCCTCCCTCCTAGGATGGGGGCTCACTTGGCGACCTTTCCACTCAGGGGTGTGGTCTCCTCAGGAATCTCTGCTCCACATCAACCTTCTGGAGCTCAGGGCTGTCCTCTTAGCTCTCCAGGCCTTTTCAGCTTCTGTCCAGAACAAGGTAGTTCAAGTCAGGACAGACAATACCACAACAATGTGGTACATCAACAAGCAAGGGGGCACTCGGTCTTCTGCCTTGTGCACCGAAGCAATGAAGCTGTGGTCTCTGGCTTACTCCCTGAATACCTCCCTGATAGCAGTTCACCTTCCAGGGAAGGACAATGTCCTAGCGGATGCCCTCAGCAGGATTTCTCAGGGCCACCACAAATGGGCCCTGAACCCTCTAGTGCTGGGGTCAGTCTTTGCCAGATGGGGCACCCCTCAGATAGATCTTTTCGCAGCCCCAGACAACCACCAACTTCTCTGTTTTGTTGCAGACCTCCAGTGTTGGGATCAGTCCCACTGGGCGCTTTCAGTTGGATTGGGAGGAAATATCTTATGCCTTCCTCCCTTCCCTCTCCTTTTCAGGGTACTAGTGAGGATCAGAACTCAGTCCTGCAAGGTGATTCTGATTGCTCCAGATTGGGCCAGACAGCCCTGGTACCCTCTCCTTCTGTCCCTGATTGTCCACCCTCCCCTGAGCTTGCCCAGGACCCACGACCTGTTGACCTGTGCACAAGGGAGAGTGTGGTATCCGAACCTCAGTTCCCTCCACCTCAAGGCTTGGTTCTTGAGGAGCTAGAATTCGCTGATCTACACCTCTCTCAAGGTGTCTTGGATATTTTGAAGTCGGCCAGGAGGCCTTCTACTAGGGCCACCTATAATTCTAAGTGGAAGAGGTTTTCCATTTGGTGCTCTGGGAAGCAAATCTCCCCAGAATCTGCTAATTTGACTGTTTTATTGGACTATCTGGTCACTTAAATTCTCTAGACCTTAAGCCAGCTACCTTAAGGGTTCATCTGGCAGCAGTCTCGCTTATGTGTCAGCAGGTAAACCTGCTTCCATCTCTTCTCACCCTGTAATTTCAAGTTTTTAAGGGGTTACTTCACTAACCCCTCCTTTTAGGAACCAGTTCCTGCTTGGGACCTGAATGTTTGCATTGCTCAGCTAATGCAACCCCTTTGAGCCCCTGTCTTCGGCAGACCTCAAGTTTTTGACTTGGAAGACTGTTTTCTAGTGGCCATCACTTCTGCTAGGCGTATAAGTGAGATGCAAGCCTTGTCAGTGGAAGAAGATTTCATTTCTTTTCATAAGGACAAGGTAGTCCTTAGGACTAATAGAAGGTTTTACCAAAGGTGGTCTCAGATTTTCATCTCAACCAATCCATCTCTCTCCAGTATTTTCACTGAGCATTCCTCTTCAGGGGAGGAGATTGCACAGTCTGGACGTCAAAAGAGCTCTAAGCTACTATTTGGGCAGCACCAAGGGTCATAGGTTTGAATCCTCCAGCTCTTCCTTACCTATGGGAAGTCGGCAAAGGAGACCTGCCACTAAGAGAACAATTGCAAGGTGGATTGTCTCTTGTATCCAATTCTGTTACCAAAAACTGGGTAAAGAGCCCCCCTCAGGATTGAGGGCTCATTCTACCAGAGGTACAGCTGCATCTCTAGCGGCTGCTAGAGATATTCCCATTTTGGAGATCTGTCAAGCTGCTACCTGGAAAACAGTTCACACCTTTACCAAACATTACTCCTTGGATGTTCAATCCAGGAGGGATGCCCGTTTTGGCACAGCTGTGCTTCAGAGCCTATTTCCCAAGTAGGTTCTGACCCTCCTCCATGGAGGTACTGCTGTGTAATCTGCTATAGTCTAATTACAGCAAGACTTCATGGTGTTTGAAGAAAAATTACTCACCTTAGTAATTGCTTTTCTTCTCATGGAGTCTTGTTGTATTAGGACAACCCTCCCTCCTACCCTCGCTCAGAACTCCTCCTTGGGTATGGGGTTGGCAAATTAGTGCAAGCACTGTGTCATGCCTTTTCTTGCTTATTGGGTTTAGGAACTAGGTAATTCTGTTGTTCGTTGAGTGGTAGGTGGCCCCTCCCTGGACTTGAGTCTTTTTGGAGAGAGGGGTCTGTTAATGCTTCTTTTCAGTGATGCTAACAATATTTAATAATTTTGTTGCTATTCTGTGATTGTGTGTGTTTTGTAGTTCTACTACTGGTAGGTAGCCAATGGCTAGTGTAGGGTTTTTCCCACAGACTTGCTATATTAGTTTAGTCAGAAGAATCTGGCAGTTTGACTTCAAACTGCACAGATAGAGCTTTGAACAGCGCCCTCTCGCTGTGGAACTCCAGACTTCTCTGGAGTTAACCCTTTCCTCTCCGGGGCAGTTCAGAGGCTGAGGCTGACTGCTATAGTCCTAATACAGCAAGACTCCATGAGAAGAAAAGCAATTACTAAGGTGAGTAATTTTTTCTACAGGGTGATTTGCTAAAATCATTGGGCAGGGAAAAAATTAAAATGCTTTCTGAATGTGCTGGCTTCAGGGTGGAAAGAACCCCTGCCAGTGCAGTTCTGGGAAGGTTAGTTTATTCTGCACCAAATCCAGTCACAAAAAATGAATGCTTTGATCATAGCTCTCAGGAGAGCTTGTCGGTAGTGGATTGATATGTGACTCACACAGTAATTGTAGAAGCAGTTCAACTGTATTGAGCCATTACTTTTGTGTTCCTTTTCTTTAAAAAAAAAAAAATATATATATATATATATATATACATTATGATTTCAACGTAATAGTTTCATTGTCTATTTAAATGAGATTGGGGGAAACACTGACAGGAGCGAGGAGGGGCGGTGTGGGCGAAAGCGCTAATTAATCCTTTGTCATTGTGCTGTACATTTTTATTTTGCACCTCCCCTTTTTCTTCCCCGTCCCAGCACATGTCCTATTTAAATAATCCCTCCCGTTCTCTCCCTCTGTTAGCTGTCCCCACCCCCAGCCCAATACTGGTAATGTTTCCTTTTCTGTTTGTTTTTGCAATGTAATGAATTCCAGAATAATCTTAAATGTCGAAAACCGTATGGGGCTCAAAATATTAGGCATTCATCTGATAAAATATAGAGTAATCAGCATAGTAAAATCATTACTGATATTCAGGAATAAATGGGCTGATTGACTCAACTGACTGTACAGTACGGTGAACCTAGTATAGAATGGGACTTGGAATTAGTTCTTGTAATTTATTTTAATAACTTGCAAATGTAACACAATGAGTGTTGAGCACCTGATTCCTGTTTGCGGAGGAAGACCACTTTGGGAGTTAGTATGGAGCTTTCCAAAAATATTGGTTTTTTGCCATCTTTGTATCATCTGTCTCTATATTTTTTCAGGGACTGACTCCCTTACTTGTGTTGCTCATTTTCTACTCACAAAACAATAATTTAGCTGTAACAGCAAGCGCATACACAATTACAATTGACCAAATTGGGTTTTGCAGTGAATGTAATTTGTAATAATTTGCTAACTTTTTATTTATATGTTTTTATGCATATCACATTCCCTTCTGTCTCAGCAACATATAAAAATACTGTATAGTGTAAGTGGGGTTGTTATTTTATATAATCTCTCTCAAAAAAAAATTGGGGATGGGGAGGAGGGGAATAACACATGCATATCAATCCCGTTCCCCTCCCTGACCTCCCAATGTGAGTATAAATAAAAGTTAGTAGAGTTGCTGTATGGCAATAGAAGATGAGCAACACTAGTGATGGAGTCCGTCCATGAATAATAAATTAATATTATGAGCTTCAGACTGTTTTCCACCCTGAAGATTATAGAGATTTTTTTAAAAAAGAAATATACAGCACTAATGTGGTAATATTTCTTCTTCCAAGAGTGGCAGGGGGTTGGAGGGAATTATTTTGTGGTATAAGTCACAGACCTGCCATAAATGTACACAAGGGGTTAGTTACCCTACATAAACCCGTCCAATCAATTTCTTCATTTATTGGTTGCTATGGTGTAATATAATCAATCAATGAAAGACGCATCCCTACAGAAAACAACACTGTAAGATATTGTAATTGGCTATCTGACCAGTGTGCAATCTAATATGAAAAGAAAAAAGGTGAAAGAGTTCATTTCAGCAGTTCAGTGTAATCGTCTCAGTCAACACTGTGCCTGATAATGATCAATGATATGGGCATCACTACAGTGGCAGGGTTTTATTTAACTCTAAAAATTGATTAGCGTTTTGCTCATAAAAGTTCTAAAACATTGTGAAAATGCATAGCACTTGCCTCACTGCGTTTAACAAATATAACGCTTCTAGAAAATCTATATAAATGCTTTCTCTACAGTTAGTATTGTCCCAAGAAAAAAACTGCTAATCAATTATTTAAAACCCTGCAGTGGACATACTGTACGTAGATTGTAATCAGTTTCTGCTTGCCAAATGTCCTTCCCATAGAGTGCAATGTTATTTATGCTGCCTATACCAGAAGTTGCTATCAGTGTATTTTCGACACTTGTGAGGATTAGCGGGTGATTAGCAGCTCACTGACTACTCAATTTAGGCTCTCGGCAGTTACAGTAAAACAATAAAGCAGCAGTTTAGCATGGCATTAAGGTATTTGCTGTATGCCTGATTGCACAGTGCAGGTTCCTCCCATCTCCCTACTGTGCAACCAGATTCAAAGCAAGAGCAGCACACTATCTCATGCAGAATCTCATACAGGCACTTATACACAGACACCAGTTGACTCATTTCTCTAAATTTACTCATTCCATCACTCTTGCGCTCCATGTAGATCAGTGGTTCTCTGACCTGGCTTGAATTCTTTCCCTATTTGTTTTCATGCTGGATTGCATATTGTTTGGACGGGCATTGTGAAATCCCAAAGAGAGAGAGAGGGAGTGTGTGAGTGTGGAGTGTGTGTGCGCTTCTCTTTGGATTTCAAGATGTCTGTCTGGCCAGTGTACAATCTTGTGGGGAAAAAAAAAAAAAAAGTGAAAGAATTAATTTCAGCTGTTCAGTCTAATAGTCTCAGATTTAAGTGGTTGGAAACTTTTTTTTTTTTTTCTTTCTTTTCTTATTTTTGGTTGGTGATGTGTGAACATTGGGAAGCCGCACGTCAGCCAGGAGGGGCATCATCTCGATATTGTGATCTCCTACTTACATGGGAAAAGATGTTTGTGTAATGCCCCCACAAATAAAACAATGAACAACTCTGAAGTGAGGATGGACCAATGAATCATGGTTGGCAAACTGAATGTTTTTTTCTTTCTTTCATTTTTCCTTGTGTAACCCCCCTGCAAATGGGGGTTCCCAAAAGACTTCCAGGAGCTTGCTTGAATGCTCCAAGCCTGAATGGTGTTTGGCATTTAAGCCATTTATCAGTGAGTGTTTTTAGAGCCTCTGGTACTGTCTCTTTAAGAGCTGTCTGCTTGCAGACATAATTAGTTTGTATGGGGGGGACTGTGTGCTTCTCTGAGTACCACTCGAGCTGCTGCCAATTCACTTCATTTTTGCAGTCACTAGGAGTGCAAAGGGAACCTATCTGAAAGATGTAACTGTTTGCCAGAAATTATTTAGAGTAATAATGAAATTACAGTTTGTCTAACCTGCTTTCTTTGCAGTCAGAACTGTGTCTGCTAGTTCCCATTCTAGTTTTGAACTGCTGAACTGGACCAATCAGTGTGGGTAAGCTAGCTCTAAAATGATGCCTTGGACTCATAATCTGAGCCAGCCACAAGAGGATTGTATGGGCAGTGACTCTGGGAGATGTAGTTTAGACTTCAGTGCCTTTTGGACCAACAGCAGCAGTCTATTGTGAGTGACAGCCAATCCAGTCAAGAACTGGGAGGAACTCAAAGGAAGTGCCAGTTTTCGTCAGTTGGAGTTCAGTTGAGCTTTGGCAGTGAAGAAGGAAGGAGCCCTGTGCTTTTCAGTGTGCAGTTTTAGTCAAAAACGTGTGTAAGGCCCAGAGTTCCGGTCTGCAGCTTGTGTAACAGCTTGTTAGGACTGAATCTGTCCTGTGAAAAGAATCAAAGGATCTCTGAAGAGTAAACCAGGCTCACCCTGTAGAAGACTGGAAGAATTGCTGAAAATTGCACTCGGTCTGTCAGGAACTGAATCTGCTGTGTGTTCTCCCGGTATTGTGCAGTAATTGCGATCGGATACAGATGCAGCCTGCCTGGTATAGTACTTTCTTTTATATGGATGTGTGAAGAGGTTTGTGTACCTCAAGTGAGCCCTGCTGACATTGAAGGACCCTATCTTATTTGGAGGTCGTGAGTACTAATTCAGGGTTGCTCCTGTTGAATTGCCACATTAAATCCAAATGGAATTACTGTACTGCTGACTGTTTAATTCTCCTTTTCTCTGTGTGAAAGGGCCCCTACCAGCTGCACGGTTTGGACTAGCCACTAGGGCTTGGGTACCCAGGGACAGTAACTGATAGGGATAGGCCTGTGCACAGAGCCAAGGTAGATTATTAGAGTGATAAGCTAATTAACCTGATTTCCCCTGTCCTTGTTATATCCCCCTAAATAAATCAGAGCTGCTTGTTTCAGCAAAGTTATACTGCCTGAGGTATTTGTCTATGTTAAAGTACTGTACTGTGATTGTTGCACTGTATCTCATTTCACAGGAGGTCCCAGTGCGGAACCAGACCTGGGGGTAAGTGTATACTGTGAAGGTAATTCTGATATATTGTGTGGCCACTAGTGGGAAGAAGGGGTTGCAGTGTCCCAGAGGGCTGTGACCAAGTTAGTTTAACTATTGCAAACCCTGACCTCTGGGTGGAGGCACCCGCCATTGGATCCAGGCCCTCAACCTGTTAGTGGCAAATCAGGCAGGGGTAGTAGCCCCTGGGATAGCGCCATCTAGGGGTTACATCTTGGAGGCTCACCGCTGGATTGTGTGTCCTCTAGTGGCCATATTTACGAACCACTGTTAAGAAAAATGGGTACCCGACAGAAGTGGCTGTGCACCGCTGGTGGAGTGGTGTACTGGGGAGGAGATC
This sequence comes from Neoceratodus forsteri, assembly GCA_016271365.2. Lineage (NCBI taxonomy): Eukaryota > Metazoa > Chordata > Ceratodontiformes > Ceratodontidae > Neoceratodus > Neoceratodus forsteri. Next base: position 1,280,745,625 of record CM028131.1, on the reverse strand, counting down.
GACTTTCAAAATGCTATGCTTATCCTGGACATCCCCTGGGTATCAATACGGACACTGTGCAGGAGTACTTTCCAAGGTGGAAGGTTTACAAAACCCTGTGGTGGTGGGTCGGCATGCTAATCTGCTCACCCACACTTTCCTGGCCCTAGTAGAGTTTAAGGATCCCATAGATAGCTCCAAAGTGCCACAGACCATTACCCCAGAGGGAGCCCTCACTGCTTGGAGAGGATAACTAAGGACAGTAAAGACCCGGGGAATCAGCCCCCACCACTATCTGAAACTTTGAGGAGAAATTTGCTGAATGGTTGCTGGAGAGGGAAAACTGTGGAGGACTTGAAGAAACTATTCTTTCCACCTGGGGTGTTCCTCCCCAACACCCTCTCCTGCTCCAGTGCCCGTAATGGTGGCTGAACCAATGCAGACTCCTATTTCTGCACCTGCCATTAGTCACGACTCTTACCGAGGTTGAGGATCTTCTCTGGCACCCTCCCACCCCCAAGGGAGGATGACTGGGAGACCTGGATAGACTATGTTGCCCCCCAAGTGCTAGAATGGCAATGCTCGGAAGGTGAAAAGCGAAAGAGGGTTAGTGAGAGCCTCCGAGGTCCTGCCCTGGCTACCATCCGTGCTAAACGGGCCAGTAACCCTGAAGCGACTGCACAGGCCTATCTTGAGGCCTTGGAGAATGTGTATGGGAGCCCAGATTCTGATGAGGACCTATGGTGGAGAGTAAGAGATGCACAACAGTACCAAGGGAGTGTTGTCTGTGTATGTATCTCGGCTGGAAAAATTGTTGCAAGAATGCCTCAGAAAAGGTAGTTTGCCAGCGATTGAACTGGACCGAACCAGGCTGGACAGGATCCTTAAGTCTGCCCCCTTCTCAGAACTGCTGTTGCTTCAGTTACACCTGGCAGATCGACTGGAATCCCCACCCTCCTATGATGAGTTAATGAGAGAAATTCGAGGAGTTGAGAAAAGACGACCTCGGGAGGGACCTGCACCAATAGCTGCTACGACCGAGTGACTGAGGGTGACCCATCAAGTGAAGTTCAGGGGCAGAGGTTGGCAGTCAATGAGTGCTCTGACAAGGAAAAAGATATGTCACAATGGGGCGAACTGTTGAGAGAGATCCGGGAATTCAAAAACAGTCCCTTTATGAAGGCCACGCCTGCAAGTACGGGCCCTGACCTATATCCGACTGCATCTGCTATGGGGGGTGGGGTACCCACCCATGTATCTCCTGCTGATAACAGCTCCGAACTCGATTCCTTGACCATGGAAGTGGAGAAACTGACGAGATGTCTCCAAATGCTTATCACGCCGCAGACAGAGATGGCACCAAGGTTTCCAGTTAGTAATACCCGCCCTGGCTCCCAGTGGCGCCTCGGCCAGCTCAAACTCCAGAAAGTATGTTTTGCTATAATTTGGGAAAGATGGGCCATGAAAAGGAATGCCAGTCCCCAAAAGACACTGACAAAGTTGCATATAGGCTACAAGGAGAGCTTAGGAGAAGAAATCAGTGGTTAAGAGGTGCCGACATGATCCCAGTGAGGGCACCAAAAATGCTAATTCACGTCCTTTTGTGGCAAGGTCAGTTGCCCAGGCCCCCACTACCGCCTCTCCAGACTGGTCCAGAATAGTGGGTCCCTCCATGGAGACCACTGTAAAGGTGAACGGAGTGTCTACAAAACTATATTAGACAGTGGCTCCCAAGTGACAATTATGTTCCAAGATTGGTATCAGAAGCATTTGTCAGACATACCCTTACAACCATTAGAAGGACTGCATGTATGGGGGTTAAGTGAGAAGGCCTACCCTATTCGGGTATATCCGAATTTGGCTGTCTTTCCCCACCTCCGTGGCTGAGTGGCCGAACAAGTAGAGACCCTAGCCTTAGTGTGTCCCCACTGGACTGTATGATGGTGTCCCTTTGTTGATTGGAACAAATGCTCATATGTTCGAAGGCTGGCACAGTTGTGTTATGAAAAACAGGGGTCAAAGACTAGTAGAGCTTTAAGAGTTCCGGCTTTAATTAAGAAGGCCTATGAGGCACAGAGAGATGAAAAACAGAACCAGAGGAACCGGTCGGAATTGTATGGAAGAAGGATCCTGAGTCTCTGATCCTGGCGCCAAATGCCCAGTGTACCTTACAGGGAGAGGTCCGTATCAGAAAGGATGTTAAGAATAAAATATTAATGTTGGATGCACCAGGCGATGGAAAATTGCCAGAGGGACTGCTGGTCAAGCCTAGTATTTTGCCGCTAGAGCCCATGCTTGTGCCAGAGAGGGTATGGTCCAAGTTCATAATGTGTCTGAAAGAGACATTCGAGTAAACAGAGGTTGCATCCTGGCTAATGTGCATTGTGCAGACACTGCAGTGCTACCCAGCAGCAAGAGTTCAAGGAAGAATGACAGAGTAACGCTGACTTGTTTGATTTCGCGACTCCGCTGCCAGCTGAATGGAAAGTGAAGATCAGTGAGAAGCTTGCCCAGAGAGACCAGGTGTTTTCTTTAAAGGAATGGGATGTAGGATGCGTGCAAGGAGCTGAGCACAATATCCGGCTGCATGACGAAAGACCATTTCGTGAGAGGTCTCGACGCCTGGCACCTGCTGACATAGATGATGTGAGCGGCATCTGCAAGAGATGTTAGCTGCTGGTGTAATGCAAAGTCCAGAAGCCCTTATGCTCCCCATTGTGGTAGTGAGGAAAAAGAATGGAACAGTAAGGATGTGTGTGGATTATCGCACCTTAAACCGTGACTATCCCTGATCAGTACACAATGCCCCGCATTCAGGATGTTTGACTCGCCTAAACGGGAGCAAGTGGTTCTCTTGTGCTGGATCTCCGCAGGGTGTACTATCAGATCCCCATGGCCCCAGAGGACCGTGAAAAGACAGCCTTTATCTGTCCGCTGGCTTCTATGAATTCATGAGGATGCCTCAAGGATTTCAGGTGCCCCAGCCACTTTTCAACGATTGATGGAGCGTGCAGTGGGGACATGAACTTACGAGTGCCTGGTATACCTAGATGATGTTATTGTGTTTGGCAGCTCACTGGAGGAACATGAGAGCAGATTATTTAAGGTATTGGACCGACTGGAGGACTTTGGCCTTAAACTGTCCATTGATAAGTGTCAATTTTTTCAAACATCAGTAAAGTATGTGGACACATAGTATCCACCAGGAATAGAGACCGACCCAAGTAAAGTTGAGGCCTTGACCACCCTGGCCACAGCCCAAAAATCTAAAAGAACTGCAAAGATTCTGGGATTCTGTGGTTATTATCGGCGCTTCATCAAGGACTATTCAAGAGTGATCCGCCTTTACTTAACCTTACTCAAGGGTATCCCCACCCACAAAATACTAAAAGTCAGCATCCCTCAAGACTGAAAGAGTGTATTTTCATCCGAGTGAAGTATTTGGGCCCGCTGGACTCCTGATTGTGAGACTGCTTTTCATGAGATCATATATCAACTTACCCATGCTCCAGTGCTGGCCTATGCGATCAAGAAAACCTTACGTCCTGCACACTGATGCTAGCTTTTAAGGGTTGGGGGCTGTGTTGTACCAAGAGCACGAGAATGGCCTGAGACCAGTGGCCTTTGCCAGTAGAAGCCTGACCCCATCCGAAGAACTATCCTGTACATAAGTTAGAGTTCCTAGCTTTGAAGTGGGCTATTGTTGACCAATTCCATGAGTACTTGTATGGGGCTAAAATACTAGTAAAACTGACAATAATCCTTTGACCTATGTGCAGACCTCAGCTAAGTTGGATGCCACTGGCCATAGGTGGCTTTCTGCATTATCTACATATGACTATGCTCTCAATACGAGCAGGTCTGAACCACATAGATGCTGATGCTCTCCCGAGGCCTGTTCCCAGAATGATTGGGTCCGACTGGCAGAACCTGACATTCGGGCACTCTGCGGAAGTTTGACAGGAGGAACAAATGTCCACGGACGCAGTGGACTGCATGGTGGATTGCTTGGGAGCCTCTGAGAATTGCATACCTGCTGCTTATTGCCACTTTTCTGCAATAGACATTGGTGCACTGCCTCAGCTGGACAATGATAGTATTCGTGGGCTCAATCTCACGATCCCATGATCAAAGCAGCTTTAGAAGCCCTCTATGCAGGAAAAGATGTTCCAAATTACGCCCACTGATTTGAGAACTGCACTGTTATACAAAGAAGGTCCTAAGTTGAAACTGATCAATAAACTGTTATACAGAGAAACAGTAGACAGAGGGGACAAGTAGACAAACAACAACTAGTGCTGCCCACTGCCTTTCGAGACTCAGTATTGAGGTCCTGTACAACCACATGGGGCACCTTGGTATAGACAGAACACTTGACTTGGTGAGATCCAGATTCTATTGGCCTAAGATGGGGCTGATGTGGAGCAACACATTCGAACTTGTAGTCGCTGCTACAGAGGAAAGCTTTGTTCTAGAGGGCTGCCCCTTGTTAACATAACCACCAGTGCACCCATGGAGCTGGTCTGTATTGATTTTCTAAGTTTGGAGTCAGATCAAAGAAATATCAGTAATGTGCTGGTGGTCACTGACCATTTCACGAGATATGCCCAAGCTTCCCACCAAAGACCAGAAAGCATCCACTGTAGCCAAAGTACTTGTAGAAAACTTTTTGTTCACTATGGGGCTCCACAAAGAATCCATTCTGATCAAGGAGAGACTTTGAGAGTCGCCTGATCAAAGAGATGCTTTCTGTGGGGAGGCGAAAGTCCAGAACCACTCCTTACCACCCCCAGGGGACCCACAGCCTGAACGCTTTCAACCGCACTTTGCTAGATATGCTAGGCACCCTGCACCCAAAGGACAAGCCTAGATGGAGCCAACAAATTAGCACCCTGGTACATGCTTATAACTGCACCAAAAGTGATGCCACTGGATTCTCCCCTACCGCCTGATGTTTGGAAGAGAAGCTGCAACTACCAGTAGATGTGTTTTTGGGGTCTCTCCTGATGGGGTTCAAGCTGACAACTATTTACAGTATGTGCAAAGTTAAAGGCCCAGCTAACTCATGCGTACTCAACTGGCTCAAACCATGGCTGCCAAAAGAAATCTGGCCAACAAAGAAAGGTATGATAAAAGGTGAAAGCACAGGAACTCCAGGAGGAGATCGGTATTGCTAAGAAATCTGGGACTGCATGGCAAGCACAAGATTGCTGACAGATGGCACCATCTCTCTCACATTGTAGTGGGCAAACTAGATGATCTGCCAGTGTAAAAGTAAGGCCTGAGAATAATTCAAAAGATGTAAAACAATGCATAGAAATCATTTACTGCCCATTGGACAAATCTTAATTGAGTCTGAGCCCCTAGAAGATGCCCCTCTGGACCAGTGACTAGAGCTGCTGCTAAGAAAAGATCAAGAAAGTCTGCACCTACAGAAGCAAAGTTAAAGTGTTCCCTCCACAAGTCCCAGTTGAGCATGACTGTCAGTCCATATCGGAAGAAAGTGAGAGTGACTTTGAATACTATCCTTCTTACGAACTGAGTCAATTGTTCTGGGCAATCCCTAGTCAATACTGGAGACAAAGCTGGGCCTTCTGGACTGTCTAAGCCCCAGCTTCATCCCTGGAGCCAATGCTCCCAGAAAGTGAAGTGCAAAGCATCAGATCAGATGAAATGGAATCATTGTGCATGGTTGAACTGTTTGAGCTTTCAGGAGGAAATGATAGATTGGGGCAGACTGGTGATACACCAACAAGAAGAGTATTTTGAGTGCCCTGACAGTCCACTGCCAGTGTCCGAAAGCTCTCCATGCGAGCCAAATGTGGACTCAGAAACTGTAACTCCTGGAGCTGAAAGTGCCCCAGGTTCTAGCCTCTCTACCCCCATGGAGACTCCCTGACAAGTGAGGACAATGCTGAAAATGAGGCTCAGAGTGCAGAGACTATAACAGTTCCCCTAGAAAGACTGGTCGAGCTGTAAAGCCTGTGGTGCACCTCAGTTATGATTCACTTGGGAGGCCTGTGGCTTTGCCTCTCAATGTTGTCCATAAAGGAGTGTATGTGTCCCGAGCTCATTGCCCAAACTGAGCATCAGTGCTAACTCCAAGTTACTTGTGTTGCCTTCTAAGTATGGTGCCCTTGCCCCATCCAGCCCCAAGGTAACTGATAGGAAGGGCCCCTCTTCAGGTTTCATGTACAAGAGGTAATAACTTGAGTTATGGTACAATTGTATGTAATACTGTGTAAAGAGGACGTACTGCAATGTTTCAGAAATGTGTTCTTGGTAAAATGATATATTGACTGATGATTACATGTATGCGAGCCTAATGCAAATGTATATGGTTGCAGTTGAAACTTATAGGTACTTGCTTGAGCGGACGTCAGCTTTCCCAGGCCAGGAAGGTGTAACCCCTGCAAATGGGGTTCCCAAAAGACTTCCAGGAGCTTGCTTGAATGCTCCAAGCCTGAATGGTGTTTGGCATTTAAGCCATTTATCAGTGAGTGTTTTAGAGCCTCTGGTACTGTCTCTTTAAGAGCTGTCTGCTTGCAGACATAATTAGTTTGTATGGGGGACTGTGTGCTTCTCTGAGTACCACTCGAGCTGCTGCCAATTCACTTCATTTTGCAGTCACTAGAGTGCAAAGGAACCTATCTGAAAGATGTAACTGTTTGCCAGAAATTATTTAGAGTAATAATGAAATTACAGTTTGTCTAACCTGCTTTCTTTGCAGTCAGAACTGTGTCTGCTAGTTCCCATTCTAGTTTTGAACTGCTGAACTGGACCAATCAGTGTGGGGTAAGCTAGCTCTAAATGATGCCTTGGACTCATAATCTGAGCCAGCCACAAGAGGATTGTATGGGCAGTGACTCTGGGAGATGTAGTTTAGACTTCAGTGCCTTTTGGACCAACAGCAGCAGTCTATTGTGAGTGACAGCCAATCCAGTCAAGAACTGGGAGGAACTCAAAGGAAGTGCCCGTTTCGTCAGTTGGAGTTCAGTTGAGCTTTGGCAGTGAAGAAGGAAGGAGCCCTGTGCTTTTCAGTGTGCAGTTTTAGTCAAAAACGTGTGTTAAGGCCCAGAGTTCCGGTCTGCAGCTTGTGTAACAGCTTGTTAGGACTGAATCCGGCCTGTGAAAAGAATCAAAGGATCTCTGAAGAGTAGAAACCAGGCTCACCCTGTAGAAGACTGGAAGAATTGCTGAAAATTGCACTCGGTCTGTCAGGAACTGAATCTGCTGTGTGTTCTCCGGTATTGTGCAGTAATTGCGATCGGGATACAGATGCAGCCTGCCTGGTATAGTACTTTCTTTTATATGGATGTGTGAAGGGTTTGTGTACCTCAAGTGAGCCCTGCTGACATTGAAGGACCCTATCTTATTTGGAGGTCGTGAGTACTAATTCAGGGTTGCTCCTGTTGAATTGCCACATTAAATCCAAATGGAATTACTGTACTGCTGACTGTTTAATTCTCCTTTTCTCTGTGTGAAAGGCCCCTACCAGCTGCCACGGTTTGGACTAGCCACTAGGGCTTGGGTACCCAGGGACAGTAACTGATAGGGATAGGCCTGTTGCACAGAGCCATAGGTAGATTATTAGAGTGATAAGCTAATTAACCTGATTTCCCTGTCCTTGTTATATCCCCTAAATAAATCAGAGCTGCTTGTTTCAGCAAAGTTATACTGCCTGAGGTATTTGTCTATGTTAAAGTACTGTACTGTGATTGTTGCACTGTATCTCATTTCACAGGAGGTCCCAGTGCGGAACCAGACCTGGGGTAAGTGTATACTGTGAAGGTAATTCTGATATATTGTGTGGGCCACTAGTGGTGGGAAGAAAGGGGGTTGCAGTGTCCCAGAGGGCTGTGACCAAGTTAGTTTAACTATTGCAAACCCTGACCTCTGGGTGGAGGCACCCGCCATTGGATCCAGGCCCCTCAACCTGTTAGTGGCAAATCAGGCAGGGGTAGTAGCCCCTGGGATAGCGCCATCTAGGGGTTACACTTGTCATTTTTCTGCAGTTATTTTCTGCTGCAGAGCAATAAAAGTAACTTTTTCCCCCAAGTTTATTGCATATTTAGGCACTATTACATAATTCTTAACATAGTTCATGCTATACAATTACTGCTTTAGGAGGATCAGATAATTTGCAAGCGATACAAAACAGTTCATAAGATTACATATCGATTTAACATCTGATATCTCAACTTGAATTGTCTCATTTCATTTCTTCTATTTTGTCATCCCATATGTATCACCTCTATCTACTAGTATTACTACTTACACTCTAGGTTTTTTTATACCCTTTCTAGTATTCCTAATATACTCCTCCTTTCCCTAATGGTTCTTTTAAAACCTGCAAGATACCCTAGGTTTTCATTTCTTTATTTCATTTTCCAGGGTGTCCATCTGAGCACAGATCTTGGTGTTTTGAAATTTATTTTGTGGGTCAGTTCCTCTAGATTCTTGATCTCTTGAACAATGTTAGCCCAGTGTTTCTGGGTAGGTGGATCACTATTAAGCCAGTTTCTCGTGATTGCTTTGTGGGCTGCTGTCAATAGTATGTTCCACAGATAAATCTGGTCACCTCCCTTTAATTCTGTGGGTAGGATTCCAAGTATTACGTGTTTTGGGCCTAGTAACTCTGTAATTGAAAACAGGGCTTTTAGTTGCTGCGTTATTTCTCTCCAGAATTGACCCAGTTTTGGGCAGGACCAAAGAATATGCAGGTGACCCGCCCTCACTTCCTGGCATTTCTTTCAGCATGTTGATGGGTATTTCCCATCCCATTTATTTTTAATAGTTAGGGTGATAAAGAACCTCATTCTAATTTTCCACTCAAATTCCCTCCATAAAGGGGAGCATGTAGTCTTATACATTTGTGTATAGCTATTCTCCCATTCTTTGTCTGTGATTAGCTCACTCAGCTCTATCTGCCATTTGGATTGGGTTTTAATAGCCTGATTGCCTCCCCTATCCCTTAAAGAGGTGTAAAGGGCAGTGATGTGACCTTTCTGTCTTCGTGAAAACATTATATCCTCCATCACACCTTGGAGTTCTGGTGGGGTCTGGTTTTGAGCTTGTGGTCCCCAGAACGCCTGTATGTATGTTCAGACCTGTAAGTATCTGTAATGGTCTGTCTGTCTGAGAGAGTATCTTTCTCTAAGTTGAACAAATGTCATTACCTGCGTTCCTTCCAGGAACTGTCCCAGAGTGTACAAACCCAGTCTTTCCCACCTACGGAAGGTAAGATCTTGTACTGTAGGAAGAAATCCTCGGTTCCAAGTGAACCATCTCATAGACCATAGTTCTCTGGTCAATTTATATTTTGACCATAATCTATTTAATGCCCACAGCATGTTTCTAACAGTATATATTAGGGATGCATGGTCCTGATTTAATTTCTCTGGCATTGCAGATCTGGCGCCCCAAGGGCATTCCTTCCACCGAATCGGTCTCCAGCTTTTTCCAATGCGCTGTGCAGTCCCGTGCACGCCAGAGCATGGCCCATCTTAATTGAGTCGCTAGGTAATAATCTTCCAGGTTGGGAACCTGTCTCCCACCTCTTCTTTTGCTGGCCTGTAGGGTTGACATCTTAATTCTGGGTCTCTTATAGTTCCAAATAAATTTGGAGATCATCCCCTGCCACAATTGGAATTGGGTAGAGTGAGTTTTCAGTGGCAAGCTCTGAAAAAGATAGAGAAATCGTGGGAGAATAGTCATAGACACTAACTGAATTTTCAAGTAAAGTGGCAAATTCAATAATTTCCACATCTGGAAGTCCTGTTTAGTCTGTTTTACCAGAGGGTCAAAATTATAAGTAAAAAGGCTCGGGAGGTGTTTCGGGATGCAAGTCCCCAGATACTTTAACTTATGTGCATTCCATTTCAAAGGTAGTATTTGCTCTACTTCAGGGGAAGGATTATAGTTATATTTAAGTACCTCTGTTTTCTGCTTGTTGAGAGAGTAACCAGAGTAATGGCCGAACCACTCCAGGACAGACCACAGCTGAGGTATAGTCTTGTCAGGGTTGGTTATGTACAGTAGGACATCGTGTACAAGGATATTTTATGTTCCTCTCCCCCTACCACCACTCCCTGTATTCCTGGGTCCTCTCTCACAGCCTGGGCCAATGGTTCAATATAAAGGGCAAATAGGAGGGTTGATAATGGGCACCCCTGCCTGGTTCCCCTGCCCAGTTCGAATCTCTGTGATATCCTTCCATTCACCCTGATATAGACCTGTGGGCTGGCGTACAAGGCCTTAACAGCACCAGCAAAGGAGTCTGGGAATGCCACCCTAGTCAGGACCACAAAAAGAATGTTCCACGCCACCCTATTGAATGCTTTTTCAGCATCAAGGCTCATAAAGCAGGCGGGGACATGATTTTTTGTTTATTATAGCCACCATATTAATGGTGCACCTAACACCTACTGGAGCTAGTCTAGTTCTTATAAATCCCATTTGGTCTGGGTGGACTAGGTTGAGCAGGATGGGATTAAGTCTAGCTGCAATTATTGTCGTAAAGATTTTATAGGAGGGATATCTGTCTACATGAGCTGCACTCTTGCAGGTCCTTTCCCTCTTTGGGTATCACAGATATAGTGGTGTAATTCCATGAGGGGGGGCCCTTTTGCCCTCCTGCCATACTTGGTTATATATACTTTGGAGTAGGGGTATTGTTTCATTGGGGAAGGTTTTATATAGTTCACTGCCAAGCCATCTGGGCCCGGACATTTACCAGTCTTAACATTTTTGATAGTTTGAAGTATCTCAACCTGTGAAATCGGGGCCACTAGCATCTGCCTCTGATGTTCCGAGAGCCTAGGTAATTTTAGTCCCTCTAAGAAGACCCTCATCTCCCCCATCGGGCCGGGGTCCTGAGCTTGGTATAGATGTTTATAATATGTGACGATGGACTCCACTACTTGATCCCATTTATGAGAGACCCGTCCTGTGACTGAGTGTTTGAGAGCTGCAACGTTGGCTCTAGCCACCCTCTGCCTCAGGCGGAAGGCCAGAAGTTTGGTGGCTCTGGGGCCTCCCTCATAATAATTTTGTTTCAAGTAGTGTAGGGATTTTTCTAGGTCAGCTTTCTGTATGTTTTGTATTTTGTTTTTAATTGCTTTGATCTCTTTTATTCTATTTTGGCAGATTTGCAGCTTCTGCTGATTTTCTAGAACATTTAATTGGTTTATGAGCGACTCTAGTGGTTTGGCTCTCGCCCTCTTTTGATATGTTGCTATGGCTATTAACTTCCCTCTAATCATTATTTTAACTGTATCCCATAATATTTGCAGGGTTGTGTCCAGGTTGTTATTGAGTTGGATTGTCTGTTCTATTATGTTTCCGATCTAGCCTTTCACCTCATTTCTCAATAAGCTGGTGTTTAGTCTCCAGTGTGTTGGCTTTTTTTGGAAGTTGGAATTCCACATCCGCTATTATGGGTTGGTGGTCAGAAAGTGTGTCAGTTCCCACCCACATGGAACTAAATATATGTAGGTCTTTGGCAAAGGTCAAAAGCATGTCTAGCCTCGAGTATATCTGGTGCCTAGGGGAGTAGTAAGTAAAATCCCTTGCTGCCAGATATTTCTCCCGCCACACATCATTTAGGCCTATATCCATCATCAGCTTCCCCAGTAATCTGGCAGTCCTGTTATTCTGTGTTGGGATCTGGGAGGTAGAGTCTAGAGAACAATTCAGCATGACATTCCACTCCCCACCCGCTATCAAGACCCCCTTTGTTTTTCCCATTATAATTCTAAAAAGCTCTGCAAAAAAAAAAAAAGGGGGGGGGATCCCGGTGGTGCATAAACATTTACAAGGGTGACCATCATATCCTGCAGTCTACCCACCACCAGTATATATATCTGCCCCCAACATCTGCCACCACCTCCTCTTCCACGAAAGGGAGGGTGTCGGACAGCAAAATGGCCACACCTCTTTTTTTTTTTTTTTTCCCCTTTCTCTAGAGATGCCTGGAACAGTTTCGGAAATCTTAGTCCTTAGCTTCTGACTTTCTATTTGAGTCAAATGTGTTTCTTGGATGAAGTTAATCTCACATTTCTGATTATTTAGGAATTGTTGTAACTGTTTTCTTATTAGGGTGGCTAATTCCATTAATGTTATAGGATAGAATTCTGGTGTTAGCTAGGGCCATCTTCACTATCAACGTGTTCATCTGTTGAATTAAACCTTCCTTTCTGTATGATTAGGATCTCACTATCTAACTTACTATCTAGAGGTGTATCTTCTGTATCAGGTATAATACTCTGTTCAGCTAATCCCAACTCCTTTGAAATCAGATCACTCATTCTTATTTTAACAATGTAGTGCCAATCATTGAACAACAATATTTACAGATACCAGGCAGCTCCAAACTGTGAGCTTCTTTTTGTTCTGTATTTTATCTCTTCCAGCTTTCTCTCACTAGATGGGGGTAAAACCTTAAACACAGTATCCAAGTAAGATAACTTTACAACGGTAACAACAAAACTTCTCACTTGGGTTTTAACTTTATAAATCATAGCTGGGGTTGGCTCTCCCTTCTCAGCCTCGAAGGAGCCGAGGAGTGGGGGCCCCCCATATCTAATATTTTTACAATTCTTTGCATGCATCCGACTTATGGGGCGTGGACTCCGAAGCTGGGCTATAGGTAACCATGCTCCGGGGGCACCCCTGTATGGTTTTGTACTTTCTAGGTCAGCCCACATTATCAGCTTGGGGCTGGTGTACGGCCCCTCTGGGTCGTCTTGTCCATTTGGGTGGTCTGGACAATAACTTCTGTGCGGGCATCCATCGCATCATTGTCCATGCCCCCAAGAGATACACAACCTCAGCAGGAGCAGCAGCAGCACTTCCCGCATTTCAGTGGGGTGTTCCCTAATTTTTAAAAATTCCTTCCCCTTATTTCACAAGGATGTAATAATAACTTTCATGTGGATATCTGTAATGATTCTGAAGCTGTCGAGGGCTGCAAAGTTTAGGTGTAACCTCAGTACAGAACGAGGGGACCCCCAGTGTGGCAGATAATTTGTCCATAAATTAATTGAACCTCATGGGTCGGTTGGTTCAATAAGGGAATGTCCCCGAGACCATCTGTTTATGCTCTGCCCTTAAGAGCATCTAGATAGTGTTCTTTATTAGCTAGCCATCTGTACGACCACACTCCTACCTGGTGACCATCCAAAGCGCAATCATTATTCCAGGACCCATGAGAGCCCACCTCATTGTGCGGATAGACTAATGGAGGCCACCGAAACGTCGCGGGAATTTCTAATATGATTTAGTTCGGTAACTGATGCATTAGAACTGTTGCTGTTTTCTCCCCGGTCCTTTTCAGTGTAGTGCTGCCTATAACAAGCCCGTCCTGATTTTCAGTCTGTAACAACCTAAGAAGGGATTTTGAGTCATTGCTTGTCCATTGAGACAGCCAATAGGCCCATCGCCACATGCCAGGAGTAGTTCTGTCATCAGGACCGTATTAGTTGACCTTTGCCTAGGGACCCGACCCCCCAAAAAAAAAACATATCGGGTCTGGATCCCAAACAAATTTTAGGCTTTAAAGCATAGGACAAGCAATCCCCGAAGTGGGATAAAATGATCAGTACCTCTGCTCAACCAGAAATACTCAGGGGCTTTCTGTATCACTTGAAAGTTCCTATCCCGGAAAACGGCTCTCTTCAGGAGTTTATGTTAATATTGTCCTCTCTTCCATCTGCTGAGACGATTAGGTCACAGACAGCCTGAGCGGTAAATCTGTCCAGCTGTAATCGGGAGGTGTAGGGCTTCAGTAGCGTGGAAATGTCGGCCCTTAAAGACGGTGATTGACCTCCTCCAGGTTAATGCGATGTAGCCGAACCGCTGCGAGCCACTGTCCACGCTGCTTTCCGCAGTTCCATTTCTAAGTGCTCTTTTGTCTGATGAGGCACCGTAACACCAACCTCTTCCAGGAACTTTGAGGCTACCTCCAGATCCATAAAGGTTTTAATGCCCTTAGTGGTCTCCACTCGCAGATGCGCTGGAAACAACATCTGCGCCTTGATGTTTTTTACTCTTAGCTGCTTTAGTACTGGCCACAATATATGCCTAGCCTCCTGTACTTGGGATGTATAATCATTGTCGATGGTGAGTCTGGCCTTCCCGAACATAATGGATCCCATTCGCCAAACTCTGAGAAGCAGCTCTTCTTTGCTCATGCAGGAGGTCATTTTAACAATGAAGGACCTTGGGTAGGTGTTTGGATTTGAGGGCCTCTGCACCAAAGAACGACGTGCTCGATCCATCGATAGGTCAAAGTCCTCTGAAAGCTTTAGGGTTTCTCCAAGAACCCTCTGCAAGAAAAGGATTGGGTCTTTTATCTCTTTCTCCGTGCCTTCGGGTATTCCATAGATCCTCAGATTTTGACGTCTGCTTCTCCCTTCGAGGTCGTCAACTTTGTTCATCAGTTCCTTCCCTCTAGCCATCAGGAACAACAAGAGGCTGTCATGTCGGTCCCTTTGCTCCATTGTTGTAGTAAGGCCCAATTCAGGTTTATCCATGCGGTGTTCGATTTTTCCCTATATCTGCTCTCAACGCCGTTAGTGAGTGGCCTATTTTAGCCACTGTTTTAGCCGTTTTGAAGTATAGTTTTGGCTAGTCGATTTACAGTCCTTCTCTGTTTCAGCCACGAACGCCATGTTATCGTCATCCGAGGGTCCAGACAAATGGGTTGATTTTTCTCCAGCTAACATCGCCTGGAGCTTCTGTGCCGGGGGTATGTGAACCCCTCGATAAAATTGCTTTCAAACGCGTCACTTTTGCCGGCGATTGAATTTTGTTTATGGTGGATGTCGTTTGATTTGGTAGCCGGGTTTAGGGAGAGCCATGAGTTAAGCTGCCATTATCCTGCCAATGTCACCGGAAGTCCATAAAAGTAACTCTTTGACAAGAATCAGTAAGATGGTAAACCAAAGTCCTATCTGACTTTTCTGGTAGTTGTTCAGGGGGACAGTAAAAGACTCCCTGACACATCACAAAATGCCAAAAAGAATATGGGAATTTCCCTGGTGTCCTGGCCAGATGTGACTGAAATCGATCCTTTGGATCAGCTCACTTACCCGGTTATCAAAGACATAAATGTCCCCATTCACTGAAATCATTTATCAGCTTATTCTGGCTCAATTTTAGTTGTTTTGCATCTATATTTCCTTCCTGCCCCAACACACACACACACACACACACACACACACACACACACACACACACACACGTGCACACAAGGCAGAAAATAACACTGCACTACTTCGGTAGTTGATGGAGCTTGAATACACATAATTAAGGGTCCATGAATTGAAAGTGTGACTCTATTCGACTATTGTCATAAATAAAAATAAAAAAATTAAAATGTTATCTTATTACAAGTGTCTTTTGGAGCTAGCTGTGTTTAATTGTAAACTAGGTGTTGTGGGATTTCAACCAATTATTCATCTCACTATTTTGCCAGGTGTTATGGGATTAGAACATGGCTTTATCTGTTGGTTTGGGTTTCAGTTGGAAGGGGGCTGTGGCAAATTGAGAGAATTGTACTGATGTCTTTTTTTTTTTTTCCTTTAAGTTTTTCTAAAACCAGGCTTTTCCGCAGTCCTGTATGTGTGGTACCAATGTTGCTGCAAGCCTTTTTGACAATAGACATTGACAGTCTTTCTTTTGTTGATTCTCTTAACAGTTTGCATCGTCACACAGGCTCAGAGTCATCAGTCTCCTGGTTCTCACATCCCATTCTGCTTGCTTCTTGTTTGAACCCCACCTCCATCCCCACACACTGCACATTGTATCAGCTGATACAAAATGCATGTTATTGTAAACTGTCATTTTGTGTGTGGGGGGGGGAGTAACTGGAATCAGCATGATGGTCTGTGAGACCGGGGACTGAGGATTTCGAGTTTGGGAGACTATGCGAAATGAAAGGAGACTCATCAAAAGAAGGCCTGCCAGCATGCATACTGTGCAACATGCTTTCATGAACATCAGTACCATATATTACAGATAAATCGGCCTAACAGACGAAGCATGGGTGGCAACATAGTAGAACTCCTTTAAAGTAAAATTTGTGGCTTGGGCCGGCCCGGTGGCGCTGAGGGTTGAGGCGCTGGTTGCCACACCTCGCGCATCGCCGGCGGCCCAGGTTCGGGGACGGACTCTGGGGGGGTCAGTGGGGAGAGGGAGGATCGAGCGTCCCAACGGATGCTCTCCTCCCTCAGGGGCGGGTTACCAAGAGCGCGTTGCGCTCTGCATTCACTCCGTGGCGGTGGAAGCACCGACATTGGGAAGGGATGGGCAACAGCTTGTTGGAGCCGGGGGAGGGGGATGTCGCGGGCGCGCGAGGGGTCTGCGTGCGTAAACGCGCTACCACTCTGGACGTCGTCCCAAGCGCAAGGCGTCCCTGGGGAGTGTGCGGGGACGAAGGGGAGAAAAAACAGGAAAACTTCTCCGCAGCCCTAGATGAAGGCCGCCTTAAGTCCACCGACCACCTACAGGACAGACCCCACTGCAAGGAGAGGAGGATGGGCACCTAGGGGCAGATCCCTAAGGTTGGTAACGGGGACATGAGCGGACGGAAGGAGGGGGCACCGGAGGTAGGAAGGAGGATAAAGACGAAAGTATTAAAAAAAAAAAAAAATAATAAATTTGTGGCTTGTCCCCATTTTTATGTTGATTACGCACATGCATAGAAACATGTTGTGACAACTTTTGCAGAAGCAGGCTGTAGGCGGGCACTGCTGTGGCTAGTGCCCCCATTGCCTTTTGAGGCTTGGCCCGCTGTCCACAATGGGGTGGCACACTGCTGCTGACACTAGTTCAACCAGCGTGCCACAGCCTTGAAAGGTTTTAGCCGCTGCAATCAGGGGCCGCCTCGTCATTGCAGCGTCATCCGCTGCAATGAGAGAACAACCAGTCATTGCAGGGCT
Source organism: Neoceratodus forsteri (assembly GCA_016271365.2). Lineage (NCBI taxonomy): Eukaryota > Metazoa > Chordata > Ceratodontiformes > Ceratodontidae > Neoceratodus > Neoceratodus forsteri. The sequence goes on along the minus strand of CM028131.1, from coordinate 1,280,728,703 downwards.
CCCTTGCATTCCCTGGCCAGTTTGCCGACGGGAAGCCCAGTCCCCCTCGGTTTGTTTTGTTTGCCGAGGGGGTGCCCAATCCCCCTCCGCATCATGTCCCTTCCCCCTTGTTCTTTGTCGATGGAAGTGCCCAATCCTCATCGCATGCCCCCCCAAGTTCTGTGTGCAGAGGGGTGCCCAATCCCCTCGCTCATGAGACTCCCCCACACCAGTATGTGCCAACTGGGGTGCCTAATCCCTGTCATCTCCAGTCCCCCCACCCCGAAACACGCAGGTGGCATGCTGAGAGCCCACCCCAGCATGCCAAAAGTACCTGCAAAAGGAAAAAACCATCCCGCAACGTTTTTTTTTTTTGTTTTGTTTTGTTTAACCCTGTAAAGAAGAAAACGGTCACTCGCCGTCTGCGCCCCCTCTCCCAAGCTGCGCCCTCCCACTGCATACCCCACCTCCCACACCCCCTCACCCCATACTTGCCTCCGGAGCTCGGCGCGATGATCTTCGGTGGACTGGGAACACGTCTGCACTCTTCAAAGCCGACTGCGAACTGATGAAATGCCGGTAAGCTGTATAATGGCATAAAGGGTTTTTTTTTCAACTTTGGTGCATATCTCAGGCATTTTTTGGAATTTTGGCACCAAATTTTCAACATGGGGTTTTTGGGACCCTCCTCATGAATTCAGCCAACTGTCATGGCGTTCCTTGGCCCCGAAAGGTGATTTCGCGGTCATTGCGCAGAATCACTTTTCGGGACCGATTTAACAAAACTACAGTGCCAGTGTTCATGAGGTGGGCTCTCAAAAAGCCTATGTTGCAAATTTGGTGGACAGAATCCAAAAAATTACTGTTTCTGGCGTGCGTTGCGCAGTTGATATACCCGCGCTCATAACTCGACAAATTTGCAATATTGTTGTCACAGATTTTCAACACTGGCATTTTCACCCTCCTTATGAACAGTACAGCTGTCATTTTTCACATCCTGAACGAAATGTGTATTCACACTTCCGGCGCAGAATTGCGCAGTCACTATGGGAAATGAGTGTTTGGGATAGATTAAGAAAAAGACAGTGACACTGTTCATGAGCAGAGGTCCTAAAATCTCTATGTTGAAAATTTGGTGACGAGAAAGTCCATAAAATGACTGTTACAAGCATGCGTTGAACTGTTTCCACGCACCCTTGTGACTTAGCAAATTTGTAATATTTTCACTCCACATTTTCAGCACTGCCATTTTTTCACACCTCCTTATGCATAATACAGCTGTCATTTTTCACATCCTGGCCAAAATATGTTTTTGCACTCCTGCCGCAGAATAGCACAGTCGCTGTGGGAAATCTGTGTTTGGGACAGATTAAGATCAAGCGAGTAAGGGGGGGGAGTGACCAAACTCAACTGAGCTCTGTCGGGACTGTTGCGGATATCTTTGTGGGCAGAAAAAGGCCCCAACGCAGGAGCTCAGCACAAAAAGGCAGCCTGCAGCGCCAGGAGAAACAGAACGAGAGAGCGAGTGGGGGGGGGTGAGCGAACTCAACGGAGCTCTGTCGGGACTACTGCTGATTTCTTTGTGGGCAGAAAAAGGTGCCAACACAGGCAGGAGCCCAGTACAAAAAAGCAGCCTGTAGTGCAGGGAGAGACTTAAAATTCCTATTGCATTCCAAGTATTACTCAGTTCAGTTAGAAAACTAACAAACAAAACAAATAAATATGTATTATTACAGCAATCATAACTAAGGCAGTATTATTTACACAATTTTTTTACTACATTTCACGGCGAAAATTCAGTATTTCACTAAAACGAATGAGTTTACAAATGAGTCGTAAATGTAAAAAAAAGTAACACTTTAATTGCTTTTATTATTAGCAGATTTCCAATTAAATAGGGCCAAATCACCAGCAGATTTCCAATGGCTGATTTAACAGGTAACGTGTGTTCGAGAGTAGACTTGGGGGTCCTTGTCGCCGGATGGCTGGAACTCTGTACTACTGCTGTCAGCAGCATGTTCTAGATCAGGGAGGCATCGTTGGAAAATTTACTGTATGCAACGGGCCCCATGCCACTCGGGTGAAGGTGTAGGAGACCCTACTAAAGAATAGGAAAAAAACAGTGTTAGAGGTAATCTGTAAAGGGCATTCAGGGCTGGGAGGTTGTTGCCCCAATAACTCGGGGTTCTGTTTTGCTTTTTTACAGTTATGTATCTAGGTTAGCAATGTGAAAAAAGGAGACAAAACTAAGCCGCAAAATGATTTGTTGTACATTTCATGTTACATTGTAAATAAACAGAATTACACGGATGACTGCCGGTTTCATGGTAATCGTGAATTCCGTGCGCTCCGCGATTTAATTACTGCCTTAATCATAACAGTATAGCTCAGTACTTAGCTCAGTTAGTGAAAGAAACAGAAGAAATAAATCTGTATTATTTCATCAATCTTAGCATCCAATCATTTTTTGTGGGCTGTGTCAGAACATTAGAGTTGCCCACCCTCCTCCCATGGTCCTCTGTGGTCCTATATTACAACAGGTCTCTGGAGTGGAGACAGCAATGACTGGATACTTTTAGGATTGCTCTAATAATACAGATTAAGTTCTGTTTATTTCTCTAACTGAGCTGAGTAATAAATTTGGTAGAAAAAAATCCAAACAATGACTGCTTTATGAGCGTGCGTTGCGCAGTTGTTATGCGCACTCGTAACTTCGTGAATTTGCAATATTTTCACTCCAGATTTTCAACATTTGCATTTCTCTATACCTCTTTATGAACAGTACAACTGTCTTTTTTCACATCCTGGCCAAAATGTGTTTTCCCACTCCCGGACAGAATAATGCTGTCGCTGTGGGAAATCAGGGGACACACAAAGAAAACCACAGTGACACTGTTCATGAGCAGAGGTCCTAAAATGCCTATGTTGAAAATGTTGTGATGATAGTCCATAAATTGACTGTGTTATGAGTGTGTGTTTCCACACACCCTTGTAACTTCGCAAATCAGTGATATTTTCTCACCAGATTTTCAACACTGCCATTTTTTTTCACACCTCCTTATGCATAATACAGCTGTCATTTTTCACATCCTGGCCGAAATGTGTTTTCGCACTTCCAGCGCAGAATACTGCAGTCGCTTTGGGAAATCGGTGTTTTGGGACAGATTAGAATTGAGTGAGTGGGAGAGGGGGAGTGACCAAGCTCAACTGAGTTCTGTCGGGACTGCTGCAGATTTTTTTGTGGGCAGAAAAAGGCGACAATGCAGGCAGGAGCCCAGTACAAAAGGGTAGCCTGCAGCGCTGGAAGAAACAGAACGAGCGAGCGAGTGAGGGAGGGGGAGTGGGCGAGGTCACGGAGCTCTGTTGGGACTGTTGCAGATTTCTTTGTGGGCAGAAAAAGGCATCAATGCAGGCAGGGGCCCAGTACAAAAGGGCAGCCTGCAGTGGCGGGAGAAACGGAACGAGCGAGTGAGAGAGGGGGAGTGAGAGAGCTCAACATAGCTCTGTCGGGACTGCTGCAGATTTCTTTCTGGGCAGAAAAGGGCACCAGTGGAGACAGGAGCCCAGTACAAAAGGGCAGCCTGCAGCGCCAGGAGAAACAGAATGAGTGAGTGAGAGAGAGGGGGAGTGAGCGGCCTCAACGGAGCTCTGTCAGGACAGCTATGAACTTCTTTGTGGGCAGAAAAAGACGCCAACGCCGGCAGGAGCCCAGTACAAAAGGGCAACCTGCAGTGCCAGGAGAAATAGAATAAGCGAGTGAGAGAGGGGGAGTGAACCAGCTCAGTGGAGCTCTGCCGGGACTTTACACTTGCCCACCCTCCCGCCCAGTGTCCTCTGTGGTCCTCTATTACAGCGGGGTCTCTGGAGTGGAGACAAAGCAATAATTGGATGCTTTAGGATTGCTGTAATATAGATTTACTACTTCTGTTTCTTTCTCTAACTGAGCTAAGTACTGATCTATACTGTTATGATTGCTTTAATAGTACATATTTGTTTGTTCTGTTTATTTCTCTAACTGAGCTGAGTAATACTTGGAGTGCAATAGGATTTCTAACTGGGCTAAGTGAAACTATACGTGAGCCGAGAACAAAAAGTATGGTAGCTGAGGGGTGAAAAATGGACAAAGAGCCTTTAGGATTGCTACAGTAATACAGTGTCTAATGGATGACATTTGAGCCTGAATTACCCTTGTCGGCAAGGGGTCAGTAGGGGACTAGTGTTGGGGGGATGGGAATTTGAGAAAATAAGGGCCTAACAGTTGTAGTAGGGTACAGAACCTGGGAGTGAGAGACCCTAGCATAAGATGGGGCCACAATGGGGCAGGTGCCACATGTCACTAGGGCAGGCATCTTTGGAAGGGTGGAGGGGTGTACAAGGTGTGGGTGTGCCATGATCCTGGACTGGGCTTGGAGGATGGGGGGGTGTATGGTCTGTAGATGACTGGCTAGTTTGAGGGAGGAACTGTGGAGGTTAGGGAGGAGTGTAAGTGGCAGGGCAGATGAGTATGATAGTCATCCGGAGGGGGGGAAATAGGGGATGGCAAAGAGGGACAGAGGAAGAATAACTAGGGACTGAAACCGACCCCAGTATCAGAGGCACTAGCAGGAAAGAGGAGAAGGGAGGGGGTGCCCGAGGCGAGGGTGGGGCTGCCTCCTGATGAGGGAGGAAGACATCACGAGGACTACGGGGGACTGATAGGGGAAGATATATAGGACAGGTATCACTATGAATAGATTCCAACCTCTGCTATGGGACAGAGAGGGGAGCAGAAACATACTGAAGGGGGGAGAACAAGCGGGGCTTGACAGGGATGGCAACAGGTAGGGAAAGAGTTGGCGAGGACAAAAGGGTAGAAGGGGGGCTAGTGAGGAAGGAGGGGGTGGTGACTAAAGGACAGAAGGCTACGGGAAGGGGGAAGGATGTGAGGGGCATCAATATCTGAGTAGAAGAGAATGGGGGCTCTAAATCTACAACAGCGGAGATAGGAGAGGGGTTGGAAATCAGCAGGGGAAGAGGGGAGGTCGACATACGAAGCCCAGTAGGAAGTAGTCAGGCTGGGAAGGGGTTCAAGGGGGATGGGAGGAATAAGGCAGAGAAAAGGGGTGAGGTGGAAGTAGGGGGTACAGAGATAGAAGTCACAGAGGGTACAGTTGGCAGGGGTAAGGGACAAGGAAGAATGAATACTGGGGTGGTGGAATGGGCATTAGAAGGGAAAGGGGGTAAGGGGCGGTGGGCACTCGTCCTGGGGGATTCTATACTGGAATGGGTGAGATGGGTTGGAAAGGGGGAAAGGCACACCCATATTTGGACTGAAGCTGTCCCCAGGTTGAGGGCAGGAGGGGTAGGGCAGGCGCTGCTCAAGCCTGCAGTGAGGGTCAGGAAGAAACCTTATTTACTGTTGCATGTGGGTACAAACGACTTGGGGGACACACTAGAAGTAGTGAGGGGGAGGTTTGAGTACTTGGGCAGGCAGTGTGAGGGGTTGGGGAAGTCGGTGGCATTCTTGGAGGTACTGCCGGTACAAGAGCCCCCCCAAACACACACATACACACTCCCCAAAAAGCTGCTTAAAAGCCTGCAATTCATTCAAATCAATTCTATTTTCTTACTTACTTGGGATTCAGTGCCAACAAGTGTAAAGTCATGTACCTAGGGCACAGGAACCCCGATGCTGGGTATACGATGGGGGGAGGTACTGATACTCACTAGACATGAAGGGGTCCTTGAGGTTATTATATCAGAGGACCTCAGGATGGCAGTACAGTGTGACAGGGGTATGGGCAGGGCAAATTGAATTCTGGTGAGTACATATTGAGGTCCCTTACTTTCTCCTCGTAAGTCTCTTGTTGCAAGCTCTGTACCATTTCATTCGCCCTTCTGTGGACCATCTCCAGCCTGTTAATATCCTTACGAAGGTGCGACCTCCAGAACTGCACATTGTACTCCATGTGAAGCCTGACCATGGTTTTATATCATGGCATCACTACCTCCCTCCTTATGCTGGTGATAACCCTGCCTTTGCACCCCAGCATGTCACTGGCTCTCCCAGATGCCTTACCACTTTGACATTTTCAGGTCATCTGAGATATGAACCCCCAGGTCCCTTCCTTTTGTGACTGTGACCAACTCCCGCCCCATTCTGTTCCTTTCCCCAGGGTTTCTGTGCCCCAGGTCCATACTTTTGCACTTTTTGAAGTAACGTTCAGTTGCCAGTCCTCAGACCATTTCTCAACCTTCCCCATGTCCCTCCTCATTTTTTCTAACCCCCCTCTGGGGTATCCACTGTATTACAGATCTTGGTGTCCTCTGCAAACAGGCAGACCTTTCCCTTCACCCCTTCTGCAATGTCACTAATGAAGACATTGAACAGGACTGACCCCAAGACCAATCCCTGCGGCACCCTACTGGTCACCCCCTCTCCCCAGACTGTGCCCCATTTACCACCACTCTCTCTTACCCAGTTTTTAACCCACTTTACCACCCTCTCGCCCATTCCCACCCTACTCAGCTAGTTTATCAGCTTCCTATGTGGGACAGTATCAAACGCTTTGCTTGCATCAAGGTAAGCATTGTCCACTGCCCCACCCTGATTTATTTCTTATTTTCCACTTCTTCACGCCTTTGCAACTGCTGTACTGCTATGGTCCTTGCCCCATCCCCTCTTCTGTGAATACTGAACAGAAAGACACAGTGGATGTCTTGGGGAAGGGGGCACATGACAGTTCTTAGGCATGGTACTTTCACTTCCAAATACCTAAAAAGCTCATATAAGCAATCAACATTTGGCATTGACAAATGCATGGTACTACATGATTTGCTAACATGTTAGTCTTTCTCTTCTTATCAATGCTGTGTAAGTGTTCTGAAATTCTAACTCTAAAATGTTGTATTTTGCCAACATAAACGCATTGCATGCACAGGTGACCATATAAACCAGATTCCTACTGTTACAATCAGTCTGACTGACGGCATCATATTTCTTTACAGTCCGGATATGACCAAAGCTGTCACCAACCTGTATTTCTGACCTCTATAAGTATCTTAACTAAAATATTTAAGCTACAGGCCGGCCCGCCAGCGCAGCGGTGGGATTTCCGCTTGCGATGCCGGCGACCCAGGTTCGGGAACGGACTCGGGTCGCTGGAGGGCCAGCCGGGGGGAGAAGGATAGAGCGCCCTATGGACTGCCTCCTTCTCCGGGAGGGATGGGAAGTGCTCGGGTCTGGCGACTCCTGGTGGAGACCAGGTGTAGCGACTACCGACCTCAACAGTGTGCGTCGGAGGCGGGGCAGGACGCTCCGCGTCATTGCACGTCCCCGCCTCCCGGAAAAAGGAAAAAGGGAGAATGCCGCTGGGGCCCTAGATGAAGCCGGTCACAGCTTCAATTAGCCCCCTCAGGCCAGCCCTCCGACCTAGTCCGACGCCTGCAGCATGTGTCCCCAGTGCCGCAGCCCCACCGTGGGGGGTAAGCCACGGGGTATCGGAAGGGTGCGCAGCTGATGTGGGGTGGAAGCGTGACCGGCAGATGGTTCCGGGCTACCGCCGGCAGGGGCAGAAAGAATAAATAGAAAAAAAAAAAAATATTTAAGCTACAATTTCAACAAAAATAGAGAGATATAATGCACTGAATATGTAACATTGGTTGATACACCCTCCTTTATCCTGATCTGACTGTAATTGCTGTGGTTTAAATGTTTGTAGAGTATCTCACGCAGCACAGTAAAGAAGCACTCCAATCGTTCGGGAGCATTCCCTTGATTGATAATTCAACAACAAAGCAGAAGTAATTACTAAAATTAACAACTAATGTCTGGTAAATCTTTGTAAAACTCTATAACATAGAACTGACATGCACAGGAAAAAAAACATACAATGGTATTAATGGAACTGATTCTTAACAGTCTGCCCCCAAATTTTCATTGCAAATAAAATAAGTTCTAGCCCTAATGGTGCCAAAGTTAAACTGTTCAAAAGACAATTTTTCTGTATTTAAAACTGAGTAACTATGGAACCACAAGGACTACAAACTTATTTTGTTTTGCAATGACAACATGCAGTTGATCACATACTTTAGATTACAGTACATTTTATTTCGTTGAAAGAAATAGTAACCCAGAGTAGAACTGCTGGGACCCCATAGTAACTAAGTGTGCTTTGTGTGTATGTATTTTTTTTAATATTTTTCTAATAAATGGAATACAGTAATTTACAAAGAGGCATTAATTCCTGGAAAGGTAGTAGCCTGTAAGGTGGCTGTAACAGGCTGTTCAAAATCTGCTAATTCAAAGGCAAGTGAATCTTTATTTATTTGCTTTTGTTGACGGGGTGAGTGCAGTAGGCATAAGGATGCCTATTTTCAGGCACAACCCGGGAGAATACAAGTCGAATACAATGAACAGAAACAATGAGACACTGCACATAACATAGGTGATACAATGTGGAGGAATCAGAAATACAATCAACTTAGCGAATCAGAGAAGCACATAGTTGGACCAGATCAATAATAAACAATACAGTAGGTATTCAGAACCAACAAGTGCAGGAAGTACCGGGTTGTAATGTACTGTACATATTAAGTGCTGTTATGAGGACTATACACCTGGAAAGAGTAGAGGGGGAGAAGGTGAGAGAGTACAGATAGGGAGGGGAAGATGATAGCAAGTGGAGGAAGGGTTGAGAGTAGAGTGTCAAATAGTATGGATGAGAGATGGGGAGAAGGAAGAGCTTAAGGTGTGTGGAAGCACGTGCAGGGATTTGAAGCATGTAGATATTCACGGTGGAGTTTCTTGAAACCAACATAGGTAGGTGCTAAGCGTATAGCTTGGGGGGATAGAGTTCCAATACCTAGGGGCAGCATAAGAGAAAGCTTGTGCACCCATAGTGGTTTTACGTCTAGGGATGTAGAGAGGAGCTTGGTCATTCGATCGGAGCCCATAGGAGGGGGTTTGGGTGTGCAGCAAGGAGGCGAGGAATTGGGGGAGGCCTCATCTTATTATACTGTCAATGAGAGAGCCATAGGACCGGAGTCGGTGAGCAGCAGGACTAGGCCATTTTAGGTCAGCATAGAGCTGACAGTGGTGTTTGTACCGTGGTGTGGCAGAGGTGAAGTGGCAGATGTTGTTATAGGTAGTGTCCCACTTGTGTAGAGAGGTCTTAGTGGTGCCTTGGTAGGTGACCGAGAAATAGGCCAAGGCCGGGAGCAGGAGGCCTTGTGCCACAGCAAGCCTTGCTGATATGGTGAGGGCATAGCTAGTGCGGTATCCCCCAATTTTTGCGTTGACAGAATTGCAGGTAGCGGTAATATGAAGATCAAACTTCAGGGATTCATTGAAAAGAATGCCTAGGTATTTGATGGAGCTGGTGTTGGCTAACAAGGAGCCATCAGCACAGGATAGTAAGAGGGAGTTACTATTCCTTGATTGTAGAAGGAGAGCCAAACAGCATGGAGTGTGTTTTGCTTACATTAAGCACAAGGTTATTCTCAGTAAGCCAGGTTTGTATGCTTAGGAAGTCAGAGGCTCGGGAGTTGTTTATTTCTAAGACATTTCTAGCACTGTGGTAGATAACAAGGTCATTTGCATAGAGCAGGGAAGAGCAGGTGGGTGCTAGTGATGGGAGGTCATTTATAAAGATAGTGAAGAGCAAAGGGCTAAGTATAGATCCCTGAGGAATTCCAATATGAATGGATGAAAGATCAGACATAGCTGAGTTGAAAGCTACGGACTGCTTTCTATTTGCTAGATAACTGCTGAACCTGGCCACCGTCTCAGCAGAGAAACCAAAAGATCGGAGTTTAGTAAGGAGAAGGGAATGGTTAACCAGGTCAAAGGCCTTGGTTAAATCAATAAAGAGAGCACCTGTTAAGAGACCTGAACCCATGGCATCATAAATGTCATTTGTTAGTTTTAGGAGGGCAGTGGAAGTACTGTGGCCTTTGAGAAAACCATGCTGGGAACCAGAGAGGAGGTTGTGTTTCTGCAGGTATGCTATGTCTGGGTTGCCCTCATTTTTCCAGTATTTTGCTTAAGACAGATAGGATTACTATGGGTTGATAGTTTGACATGTCTTTGGGATCACCTTTTTTAAGAATAGGGGTAATTCTCGCTGTCTTCCAGATGTCAGGAACAGTGCTGTGGCAGAGTGACGGGTTAAAGATTTTGGATAAGGGGGAGGCTATGAGAGGAGCAGCGGATTTAAGAAGTCTGGGCTCCAAGCCATCAGCACTGATGGATGGTACAGTAGGGATTCAGTTTCCATAGAGGGGCCCGTTGGGTGAGCGGGGGGAAGGAGGCAGAGTAACTTGATAAGTCTGAGAAGTGGTTATTGAAGGAGTTGGCGATGGATCGGGTTATTACAGTGTACGCCATTTAATAGCATATCATTAGTATTATTTAAGTGATTTGCTCCAAGAAGAGTTTTAATAACATACCATCATTTCTTGGAATCCCCTGCAGCTTTTATTAATAAGTCTTTACAGAATGAGCTTTTAGCTAAGCAAGTGTTCCTTTTACAGGCATTTCTCTTGGCCCTGTAGTCATTATAATCTGCCAGAAGACCTGAGGCCTTAAAGCACCACCAGCTTTTGTCCCTAGCTCGGAATTGTGTAAGAAGAGCTTTGGTGAGCCACTTAGTTTGTGTTCCATGTATGCGGCAGGTGACACAAGGAGCATGGCGGTCCTGTAAACTTCCGAACCTCACAAGGAAGTAGTCGACGGCAGACTGAGAATCAGAGGAGACAGAGAGACCAGTCAGTCAGTGAGAGATCATGCATAAACTGTGTCTGATTAAAATTGGCCAGATGTTGCACATACTGTAGCAGTGACATGTCTGGGTGATTTGTTACTCTGTGCTAAAAATTGATACAGTACAGCATGTATCACATTGTAAGCAATCAACCAGACACATAACAGACAGGTTGTATCGTGCTCACGTCATAGACATGCCATTGTAGAAAATCATACAATGGCAAACCTCACAGAAATATAAACACTGTGCCAAGCAGTCCCTCATTCCCAGTGTGAGCTCCTTCCCCACCCAGCCCAGGACAAACCCCTGGTATCCCGTGCCCCTTCCTTTGATCACCCTGACCCACCCACACACACAAATGTATCCATTGTCCACCCCACACCCTTCCCCATTCCAACTATCTCTGTTGTCCAGTGACAATACCCTTCCACACTCTGCCATATTCCAACCATCCCTCCTATCAAGTGATGCCCCACACAGGTCTCCATTTTATGTATCCCTGGCCTATAGTGGTATCCTCCACATCTTGTCCCATTCTGACTAATGTACCACTGGCACCTCAATCCACATCACCTCCCTTTCCAAGTATTTCTGGTATACAGTGGAATCCCCAAACACTATGGAATCCCAAAGTATCCCTGGGAGTTAAAAGAACTAAGGGGAGAACTAGTGACACCACTGACTACCATTTTTAACAACTCATGGGAGGATGATGTGGTACCTGAGGACTGGAGGAGTGCAGATGTGATTCCCCTTCACAGACGTGGGAGTAAGGCAGAGGCAGGAAACTACAGACCTGTTAGTTTGACCTCAGTGGTTGGGGAAAATTATGGAATCCCTTCTGAAAGAAAGAATTGTTGAGTACCTAGAGGCCAGCTGGGCACAGTACCCAAGGCAGCATGGCTTCACAGCGGGAACATGATGAATCTCACAATTTCTTGGACTAGGTGATCAAAGTAGTAGACCAGGGTGGAACTGTGGATGTGGCCTACCTACTGTAGACTTTGGCAAGGCATTTGACACAGTCCCACACAAAAGATTAATAAATTGGCCAGCCAGGGAGTGGCACCCAGGGTGTTAGTCTGGTTAAAAAATTGGCTGGACGACTTCCGGTGACGTCAGCAACCTGAATGGCCACTTAGGAACGGAGCTTCCCTCAGCCAAATACTTATCGATCGGCATCCCCGCTATAAATGATGCAGTCCCCGGTTAAAATAACCCGATCGAAAACGGGAGCCACTAGGAGCATACAGACCCCGGTACAAAAACTCCAACTACTCCTACAAACTGAACGAGGAGCGAGGCAAGCGGGGCCTACCGACGAGGAGGAAATCTCCACGGGGGTTGCAGGCTCGGAGGAAGAGTGCTCGCAGCTGGTGGCCTCAATATTACAGACGGCAAGAATGGTCTAAAAGATCGATACCTCGCTAACGGAACTGCGTTCAGATATTCAGAAAATAGAGCACAGAGCGGACCAGTTGGAGCTGGGACTGAACACAGTTGTGGACCAGGCCGATAGGCACGATCGCTTGTTACTATTCCTTTTGGCCAGAGAAAGAGAGATGAGGGCTAAAATCGACGATCTGGAGGGTCGGAGTCGAAGGCAGAACCTACGAATTTATGGCATCCCAGAAGGAGCTGAAAGTGGCTGCAGATACTATAACTTACCTGCAGAAGCTGCTCAGAGAATTGCTGAATCTCCCCAGAGTCAGACCTAGCTATGGATCGGCACATCGAGCTATTGCACAGCGTCCCTGGGTCCTAATGCCCCCCAGATCCTTCATTGTTAAAATGACTAACTACACTGCAAAAGAACTACTTAAACGGTGTGGAAGCAACAAAAAATTATGCTGGGCACCCAGAATTATACTGGACATTGATTATACAACGGAGTGCAGGAAGCTCAAGGACCATGTGGACAGTTTTGAAACAGCTACGCGCCAGAAATTTAAAGGCACAGATGTTATACCCGGCACACCTATGACTGGAAACGAAGCAAGGGGTTAAGGTGTTTGAAGATCTGTTGGAAGCTCGGGCATGTCTGGAGGAGCTGGGTGTTACGGTCCCAGGCTTGGAAAAGGAAAGGCTGGAAAAGGAGTTAAGACGTTCGGCGTGGACAGTGGCGCACAGGGGCCTATTGAAGCATGCAAACCCACAAGCCACCAACCTTAGGGCAGATGTTACAGCGCTCCTTAAATCTTACATCCCAGCAGGGCAAATGGCAGACTTATCATCAAGGGAAGTCTTGACGGCAGAGTCGGGGGACTGAGAAGCGCACTGAGGACACAGAACTGCAAGGAATGAAAAGCCTCAGTAACTGGGGACCCAATTTACCTGACAAGGGTCAGGGACATGTAAAGATGTACAATTGGTAAAGTAAATTGTAGCCAGCGGGGAGGGGGGTGGTGGAACCTTGGTACCGGGGGGGGGAGCCAGGAGAGACGTGGCTGTGACAACGGACAATCCGGGTTTGCGGGCTGGGGGGGGGAGACTCTGGATTATACTGATGGGGGTCGAATGGCTATATACGGGCTGGAAATAGAAATCTTGGTGGACAAGAAGGGGAAGGATATGTATAGATGGGTGGTAGGAGGGGCTGGCAGATTGAGTAAGGATGAATGGAGTCCCTGACACTGATCCTTTAAAGGGAAATAGGCTGAGAGGACCACTCCTGATGCTCAGGATGAGCATAGCCTACCTACTAGTGGTGCTGACGTGGATATTACCCCGGAGCAATGGGCCAAGACCCAACAAGGTTGCTCTCAAGGGGAAAAGCCCAGAACAACGTAAAGGGCTAGGTGTCCCAAGAGGGATGTGATCCAGTCCTATGACAGGGGCTTGGACTGACCTAGGAAGTGTAAGATTCAATAGGAAGAACCCTGATTTTGGGTGGGGTTCAAGAAAATTTACCAGTTATCAATAAAGAGGGGGATGAGGGAGATGGGGGGTAGATAAATGTCTGATACAAACCCTGTTAATATGTTTCATATATGCACAGTGTGAATGTTTAAGTTATCAGCATTGTGGTTGTTTAAACATGGCCCTCATGTTTCAGGGGCAAAAGTTTATGTTAGTTTTGAATATATCCAAACCAGCTGGTGGTTCAGGGCCAGCAAATTGATATTAAGGATTGAGTGTAAAATGAGGCGAGAGCAGATTATAAAATGTATATGGACTTGTTAAAAACAGGAAAATAAAGTGGGAGCATCCCGAGGTGGGGAGGGCTGGGGAGGGAGGACATACAAAAATTATTATGCCGGAAGATCTGGAACATGATAAAGACTAGGAATCTTAAATCATGAATAGAAATAAATCTAAGATTGGCTACTTTAATGTAAATGGTATCAACCACCCGGCGAAATGCAAACAACTTCAGAAATTCTTAAAGAGGCAGAGATGTGAGATTCAGTTTCTACAGGAGACACACCTGACTCCACCAGAGGCACTTAAGTTAAAAAGTAAAGATTTCCTAACGGTGTATCATGCCTCCCTTGAGAAGGAAAGAGAGGGGGTGGTAATTATGCTGGCCTTTCTCCCGCTTTGAAGAGGAGGGAGGTGGTGCGACGCCGGGGCCAGATATGTGATGGTGAGGACGATACAAGATATGCAGGTCACACTGCTTGAATGTATATGCCCCACCGGGCACAGAAATAGGTTTTTCAATGGACTTATTCAAGTTACTAGCAGAAAAGCTAAGGCACCCTTATTGCAGCAGGGATTGAATATTATTATGGACAGGGCCCTAGACACAACCTCAGGTATATTAACACCTAAAGAGAGAACTGCTACAAATGAAAAGGCTTATGAGAGAGACAGGCCTGATCTAGATATATGGAGAGAAAATATCCCACAGCTGTGACTATACATACTATTCCTCTAGATATAAAATATATTCAAGATTGGACATGTTTCTCACATACAAAAAAGATCTAACAGCTTATGAGTCAATTTGGGTGGTTGGAGCTTATCGGACCATAAACCCATATATGCACAGATTGACTTACAGCTAACTAAAAACCGACGAGTGGAGACTGAATGAGTCTACTTTAGAGACGAGGGAGTAAAGGAGGAGATAAGGAGATAATAAACAGACGGTACTTACAAATGACGGTCCATACCACACCCCAGATATTATGGGATACAATAAAAACAATGGTTAGGGGGAAGCTCATATCAATAGCCACATATAAGAAAAGGGAAAATGGAAAACACAGGGAACAACTAATTGAGGCAATTAATAAATTAGAGGAATTACAAAAAATTAAAGTATGTAGGAAAAGGGAAAAAGAAATAAAAAACTTAAAAAGCAAATTACAGAGAATAAATTCTTTGGAAATTGAGAAAGCACTTTTATTCACAAAACAGACCTATTATGATGGGGGGGCCGAGGGCTACCCGACTCCTGGCATACAGATTAAGACAGCAGGCAGCAAAAGCCAATGTTTTAAGAATTAGGAATCCTAAAACGGGTCAAGTTTCACAGAAGTGGGAACAGATTGCAGAAGCTTTGGTCACCTTTTATAAAGATTTATATCGCCCACAGTTAAAGACACCTATGGAAGGAGCCTCAGAATTTTTAAACTCACTAAGGTTGCCCAAGCTTACTGAGAACCAGAGACAGGCACTAGAATAGAATTACATTGCAGGAGATCCTGGATATCGTGGTGAACTTAAAATAGGTAAATGTCCCGGACCGGATGGGTTTGGGGAAATTCTATAAAACTTTCAAAGCAGAATTAACAATCGATGCTTGAAGGGTCTATAATCAAATTTGGCTGGAAGGAAGTGACCCCTCCCTCATGGAATTATACAACTATAACAGTAATTCCAAAGGAGGGGAAGGATCCGACGGAATGTGGTTCATACAGACCAATTTCCCTCCTTAATGTTGACTACAAAATTTTTACTGCTATTATAGCCAGAAGGCTACAGTCTTTCCTGGGGGATCTGATACATCCAGACCAGATGGGATTTGTGGAAGGCAGACAGGCTTCGGAGGGGGTGAGAAGGACGATAAACATCATTGATTTTATTAATAGAAGGCGTGTACCATCTTGCCTCATGAGTATGGACGCCGAAAAGGCGTTTGATAAAGTAAACTGGGGCTTTCTCTTTTTGATCCTTGATAAACTGGGTTTTCCCTCAAGTTTTCAAGTGGCTATTAAAGCTATATATGCCTCCCCTAAAGCTTATGTGCGGGTGAATGGAGGCATTTCACAAAGGTTTGACTTGGGACGGGTACCAGACAGGGTGTCCCTCTCACCACTCCCTTGACTCAGATATAGAGCCCTCGCCAGGCCATAAGGGAGGCGAGTGAGGTAGAGGGGTAAGATTAATGGAGAGGAGCATAAAATTTCCTTATATGCGGATGATATCCTCTTGTATGTCACTAATCCAGATAAATCCCTGCCCGGTTTGTGGTCGATAATAGACAAGTTTAGTCAATACTCGCGGGTTACACCCTAAATAAAAATAAGACAGAGGTGCTGAAATTTCACTATAATCCAACTACGCAGATAAGACAGGTGCTAGACATTAACTGGAATAGAGGGAAAATGAAATATCTGGGTATTCAAATCCCCAAAAATCTGAATATGCTATATTCGGTTAACTTCGACCCAATGATAACCCAAATTAGGCAAGAAATTGCAAAATGGGGGACACTGCAGCTACCTTTATATCTGAGACTTCAGTCAATATCAATGAATGTACTCCCCAAGTTTCTATACCTCTTCCAGTGTCTACCAATAAAAATACATAAGAACCAGTTTCAGATCTGGCAGAGGATTCTGTCAAAATATATTTGGGACAATAGAAAACCAAGGATCAGGACAGCGATCCTCCAAACAAATAAAAAATTTGGAGGCCGAAATGTCCCAAATTTAGAAGATTACTACCTGGCCACACAGCTCAGATGGGCACTGGCCTGGTTAACTAAACACTATTCAGCTTGTTGGAAATCAATAGAAGAAACCTTGACAGATGGGACCCCACTCGGGGCAAGGGCTTGGATAACAGAAGTCCAATCTAAAAGAGAAAGTAGTCTTCTGATGTCAGTGGGGAACACCCTGGGGGCACTGAAGAGACTATGGACTAAACATAAACTAGAGGCAGAGCTTTGGCCACTGAGATGGTTTGCCTGGGACCCGGGGTTTTCTCCAAATATGCAGGATCTCACTTTTAGACGATGGGAGAGATTAGGTCTGACCATATTTGATCAGTTCCTGGAGGGAAATACAGTTATGGATTTTGAACAAATAAAAGGAGTTTACCAGATGAGGCAGGCAGATCATTTTAGATATTTGCAATTAAGAAACTACATAAACAAATTACAGCAACAATACAGGCAGCAAAGACACAAGACAGGACTCCTAAAGGTCATAAAAGATACCCTGAATTCACAAAGGCCTAAAGGGCTGATCTCAAAATTATATGCGGCCCTGAGAGATGGCAGGGGAAACCAGACACTACAGGTTAAGAAAAGATGGGAACACAAGATGAGGGGAGTTGGTAGACGATGGAGACTGGACTTCTGCCCTGGAACTGGTGACCAGGACTACAGCATCCCCGAGATGGAGGGAGTTTTGTTGGAAGGTTAGGCTAAGATTTTTTATTTCTCCAAAACTACAGTCTAAATGGGATAAAAAACGCCCAGGGGAATGTTGGCGGGGATGTGAAATGGAAAAAGCAGACTACCTACATGTGTTCTGGTCTTGCCCGAAACTCGCATCTTATTGGTCAGAAGTGGAGCGGAGAATGAGACTGATTTGGCCCATTGAAAATACATTAGGTCCTAGGAATTTAATCTTGGGGATTAGACCGAACGAAATCAAGGGGTCAGATAAGACCTATTTGTGGAATATTCTGGTCATGACTGCACATAAGGCCGTGACCAAGAGGTGGGGTACGGCGAATCCTCCTACGCCTCAAGATTGGGCATTAATCATTAATGAAATCAAGGAAATGGAGGAAATTACATACAAAATAAACTTGAGGACACGTCTTTGTCAGACGGTGGACACCATGGATAATGGCTTGAGACTAAAGAGATTGATGTGATGGGGGAGGACAGAACACATAGAAAAGGGGTGATCGGTCTAAGCGACAGGGTGATAATGCCTCGGGGGTGCTCTCCATGGAAAAATTAAGTTAAAAAATAAAAGTTAGAAAAGAAACTAAGACTAAAAAAACAAGTTTAAGATATTCTAAAAGGTTTAAAGCGATGTTCTTAAAATAATGAATAAGGAGTACTATATACCAAAGTATACTGATTTGATAATGTAATGATGCGTCTAACATGGTAATAAACTTGAATTAAAAAAAAAAAAATTGGCTGGACAATAGGACACAGAGGATAATAGTAAACTGAGTCCACTCCAAAGAAAGTGGGGTTACTAGTGGGGTACTGCAGGGTTCAGTACTGGGACCAGTCCCCTTTAATGTTTTTATAAGTGACATTCTGGATGGACTGGAAGAAAAAGTATGCCTCTTTGCAAGTGACACAAACATCTGCAACGGGGCTGATACACGGGGGAGGGGGGGGGGAAAGGATGAGAAGGGACTTTGCAAGGTTGGAGGAATGGTCTAAAATATGGCAGCTTAGATTCAGTGCAAGGAAGTGCAAAGTAATGCACCTGGGCCAAGCGATCCTCATCTGGTGTATGTTTCTATGTATCCAATGGTCATCCATGACTGCCAGCTTACCCACCCCACCCCCGTCCAGCCTCCATCACCTCCTCAGCCATCTGCTATCTGAATCAATGGCAAAATGCAATTTAGGAAATACTCAGAAAAAGAGAGTGTTTCGTAGATTCAGATTTGTAGGCTCCCAGCATTGGTCAACAAGCAGCAAGGCATGACCAGTCATAATGGATGGGCTGCCAGTAACCCCATTACTGTATTCTTTTTTTTTTAAGGGTTGCTCCCCAAACAAGGAAGTAAAGATACAGTGCAAACATACTGTATGACTACTTTCTAGTTTCACAGTGGGCTAGGAATGCAGCTTTCAATGTTTAGGGTGTGGCATGTTTTAAAGCAGTTAATTAATGGTGCAGTCTTGTTTTACACATTGCCAGTTTATGTTGACTGCATCTACACTGAAGCTGCCTGCATACAGTGTTTCTTCATGTAGTGTGCCACAAACTGTATTTCATGTGAATCCCGCACAGGGAGATCAGCTAGAGGTACGTTATTTACTATCCAGCTCTGTGCACTGAGCTTCATTGTGGATGCCCTCTACATAAACTTGCAATGCATAAACTAGACTGTCGATACTAATTCTATTTAACATTTTTAATTTGTGGGAATCCACCACATGGAAACCAGCTGTTTACTAAGCCCCTTCTCCCCAGTACATTTAATGTACTGTATGTCAAATGCAACATGTAGTTCAACATTACTAGCTGGTCCCAGTGAACCAAGTAAGAAGAACTTGCCATAGTAAACCTATTTTTATGTTTGCTTGCATGCATGTGCAAGAAACATACTGCCACCATATGATTTTTCGTAGGTGTGCCTCCCCCAATTCCTATGTCCTGCTCCTTTTTGCAGGCACGGCTGCACCACACCAGTAAATGTCCGAGCTGTCTATGACAGCCGTTTAGATGCAGTGTCGTACAGTTTCATAGGTTGTCCTGAGCTCTTTAAAGACAAAAGTCCATTTAGCTCGCCGTACTAGTACTTTACAACATTGTGTAATATAAATTAGTACCCTTTTATATTTTTACTCTTCAGATAATAATCAAGTGACTGATTGAAGGCTAACATAGTTTGACTACCCACCACCCCAGCTGGTAATGCATTCCAAATTTTAACAACTCTTAATGAAAACCAATACCTTCTTGCCTCTGTATTAAATTTTTCCATATTAAGTTGTAAATGATGGGCACGCGTATTATGAGACTGGTGTCTCAAAGTTAATCCTAGTTGTTTCCAAAGCTCCTTACCCGATAGTGCTTGGTAAATAAGACACATATCCCCTCTCAACCTTCGATACTCTAAAGAATAAAGGTCCAGATTCCTCAATCTTTCCCCATAATTAACACTCTGTACCTCCCTGCGCTGAACCCTCTCCAGCGCATCTATATCTTGCTTATATCCTGGGGCCCAAAACTGTGAACAATACTCCGCATGAGGGAGCACCAGGGAGGTATAAAGAGGAAGCAAAACCTCCTTTTTCCTACTTTTACAGTCAGCGGTGGTAACGTGTAGGCAATTTACATACTGCCGTTGGCAGTATGCAAATTGCCGACACATCAATACTACATCAAGCAGTCATAGACAGTTCGTCTCCCCCCACAGACACCTCGTAGCATGCAGGGCCCACCCCAGTGTGCTCATCGCTCCCATCACCCCTCATTGTATGACAGGGGTGCCCAATCCCCGTCGGCTCCACTCCCCCAAAAGCAAAAACTTCCCTGGTGCCACACTGGGAGCCCACCCCAGCATGCTCATGCACCTCCACCCCGCACACTGTGTGACGTACTGGGGTGCCCAACTCGTCGGATCCACTGCCCCAAAGCGAACTTCTGGTGCCCCACCCCAGTATGGCCGGGTCTGTGGCCACAGGGTGCTCTAATCCCCTGTCGACGCCACTACCCCAACAAACTTGCAGGTGCCACGGTGGGAGCCCACCCCAGCGTAGCAAAAGTCTCACGTCGTCTTAAAAAAAAAAAAACCTAGAACAAAAGAAAAGCGGTGGTAAATACTCTTGCCCCCTCAACCCAACCCGCGCCCACCCTCTGCATACCCCACCTCTCCACACACTCCCTCACACCATACTTGCCTCCAGAGGCCGGCGCGATGATCTTCGGTGGACCAGGAACACGTCTGTACTCTTCAAAGCTGACCGCGAACTGAAGAAATGCCGGTAAGCTGTATAATGACATAAATGGAGTTTGTTTCAACTTTGGTGTATATCTCTCGGCAATTTGGGGGAATTTTTTCACCAAATTTTCAACATGGTTCTAGACTTCAATTATGAACTCGCCACTGTCATTTTAGCCGTCCCAAAAGGTGATTTCACGGTCACTGCGTGGAACCACCTTTTGGGACCAAGTAACAAAACAACAGTGTCACAGTTCATGAGGTAGGCCCCCCATATTGAAAATTTGGTGAAAAATTCAAAAAGACTGATTGTTTCACGAGAGCGCGTTGCGCAGATCTTACTTAAAGGGGGAGCTCTTGCAGCAGGCTATAACTATTAGGACAAACACTGCAGGCCTTAGGACCCACGGAAGAACTCTTAGCTAGCAATCCCCTGCAGGACCGCCCCCGGCGTCGGCTCCACCCAGGCGTCGGTCCGCAGACATTCTAAAGGGGTGGACCCAGTTCCACCTCAGTTCTTTTCCCACCGTGACCCGGTCACGTTGGGAGATTCTGTCTACTCCTAGCCCAGCAAAAAATGTAAAAATTTAGTTGGTGTTTTCTTCAGAGATTTTCATCCTTTGTCGGGCATCAGTTGACTGCTTCATCATCTTTGGTTCCTCCTACTCCAGTCCGAGGTATGTCGTCGCTTTCGTCCGTCTCCTCCGGGCCCAAGAGGAACAAGTGCTGCTGTGGCCGCCAAATTCCCTCCAAAGATGGCCACGTTGAATGCATCTTCTGTCTGGGCCCAGACCACGACAGCGCGACCTGCACTATCTGTCAAGGCTTCACCAGCAGGACCAGAATCGGGCATCTGGAGGCTGTCAAGGCCCACCTTCTGGAAAAAAAAAATGGACATCCTGCATGCCTCAGGGGACAAGGGCAAGCATCGGGACAAGTCCTGCAAACGCTCCCGCGACAAGGACTGTAGCCAGTCTCACCATCGCTCCAGATCTCGGTCCTGCTCTCACTCTTCCCCCAAGAAGTCTTAGAGCTCAAGGGACCGCCGCGAGCACCCAGGAGGCTCCAAGGTGGTGAGCCCTCCTGCTAAGAAACCGGCGCCAGCCAAGGCAGGAACATCGGGGGAGAAACCAGTTAAACCCAAGGTGGCTCTTCTTAGGGTTACCCCCTGACCTCTTTGGCATAGGCTACGGTGCCTAAGAAGGTCTCAGCCATGCCCACTTCAGGCAAACCGCCAGGTGACAAGGTTACCCTGGCACCGACACCCATCAAGCCAACGTCTGACCCCATACCGACGCCGGTAGAGGTGATTTGTGGTGGAAATACCCGCAGCAGGGGTGGCTTTGGGTACCCCCAAATCCTTCACCTTGCAGGGTTCTGCAGGCATTTCGCCCTCCCACAACCTTCCTCATCCGGCTTCACCACCCTATTTCCAGGTTCATCAGCCATGGTCTTCAACAAAGACGAACTACAGGAGCTTTTCTCATTCTGGTGGAGTCAGGTGAGAAAACTGTCTCCACCGAAGCCAGACCTAACATCAGACCCTAACCAGCGGAAAACAGGGAACCCGAGGTTCGTTCCTGGTCCCGGTCTCAGACCCATTGTCGGCACCCCTCTCGATCGGGTAGCCGTTGTCTATGTCGGTCCTGGTTCAGGAGCTGTTCCCACTCTTATTGGCGGGCCCACTCCCACTCCTGACTTTGGACCCCAGACCGACGTCAGTCATTGCTCCGTCGTCTGTCCCGTAGCCGTCGTCGGTCTGGTAGCTACCAACGCTCAAGCGGGGGGAGTCCGAGATGCAGCTCAGGCCATTCAGGGCCCAGTAGCAGGTCGTCCACCCCTTCTACCTCCTCCCTCTCAGGAGTTGGGGGTTCCCTGGGAGAAAAGGACCAACCCCGCTCGCCTCCTGACGATTCGACCTTCATGGATGTCATGAGGCACATCCAGGCCTCCAATGAATGGGAGACAGAGGATCTGGATCCGGAACGCTGCCGACTGGCCAAGTACCTGAGGCAAAAGGAGCCCAAGCCTCTAGTGGTGCCTCCTTTGGTGGATATCTTCCAGGACCTTACCAGGATTACTTGGAAGCATCCAGCTTCAGTCCTGGCAGTTCCCAAAAAATCAGACTGCCATATAGAGCCCTTTCTGGCAGAACACCCTCAGGAGGACTCTTCGGTGATTACAACTGCCCACAATAAGTCAAAGCAGCCTAAACACCTAAGCTCCCAGCCTCCTTACCCAGAATCCCGCTATTTGGATCAGGTGGGCAAGAAGGTTTATTCAAACAACATGAAGTCTTGGCTGTATTCTGACATATGCAGTTAGCCCCAGCACTTGAACTGCTCCGGACAGGAAAGAGTTAACTCTATGCCAGACCATAGAACATTGGGCTTGAGTTCTGTTCAAACCGCTGTCTGTAGCAGTTCAAAGGGGAACCGTCAGATTCTTTACTCCGCCTAACTGAACAGTCGCTCCGGAGATTGCTCCTTAGCTTGTCGGTTCTGTCCTAGTAAAATATCGGATCTTTCTTCGAGATACAGCTCTTGCAGCAGGTTACACCATTAGGACTGAAGCCGTCAGGCGCCAGGACCCCACGGAAATTTTCTAGCTAGCAGTCTTCAGAGGAGACCGCCTCCGACGGCCCCGCCCCCGACGTCAGGCGTAGTACATAAGGAGGTGGTCCCCCACAATCCGCAGTTCTTTTCCCGCCGTCGACATCGCAAGCTTTGGCCTCTCGGACACTTTCTAGCGTGCGACGACTAGGAACTACGATGTTCTTCTTCTCATATCGAGATTGCATTCATCTGATGTCCTCTCCAAACTGAAGTCCTGTTTGGTGAAGCCTCGGAGAAGGTGATCACCAAACTTCAGGACGCAGGGAAGGCAGTTAGATCTGTACAGGATATGTACAGATCTCGACTTGGTTCCTTTCGTAGGAACCAGAGTCGCTTTTGTGGCTGAACGCAAAGGCAACAGTCGCGTTCTGGCCAACAGCAAAGGGACTCCTTCACCCGAAAAGCCCAGGTTAAGTCTTCCTCAGGCAGAGGCCACCGAATTGCAAAGCCAGCCCAACCTGCGAGATCTAACGCTGCCACAGCATGACTCCTTCCCGGCCCCCACCCCACCTCAGGATCAACGGGAAATGAAGGTCGGGGTCGCATTGCACGCCACCTGCTAGGGTGGCAGTCGATCACCACCGACAGGTGGGTTCTGCAACTGGTCAAAAAAGGCCACTATATAGAATTTGTAGGCAGCCCACCCACAAGACCTCCCCTGCTTTCCTGATATTCGGGTCAGCATTCCCTGCTCATACAGCAGGAGGTACTCGCGCTTCTGGAAAAGGAAGCCTTAGAGCACATTCCAGAGAACCAGAGAGGACTAGGGTACTATTCTCACTTCTTCCTGGTTCCAAAGAAAACAGGGGACCTCCGTCCAATACTGGACCTCAGCGACCTCAACCTGTCAGTCGTTTACAAACGCTTCCCGCATGGTGACCCTTCCGGGCCTAATTCCCATGCTGAAGCAAGACGCCTTTCTGGCGTCTTTGGACATGCAGGATGCCTACCTGCATATACCGATTGCTCAAGCGCACCGGAGGTTCCTGCACTTCGAGTTTCAGAGCCGCCATTATCAGTTCTGAGCGCTTCCCTTTGGACTGTCATCGGCACCTTGCGTCTTCACGAAGTGCATGGTGGTTGTAGCGGCATCTCTAAGGAGACAAGGCCACTACGTGTTCCCATACCTGGACGACTGGCTTCTCATGGCTCCCTCCAAGGAAGCTCTGATGATGGCCATTCACCGTACCCAGGCCCTTTTTCAGTCACTGGGTATTCTCATCAACTACGAGAGAAATCTCTCCTGGTACTGTCCCAGAAACTGCAGTTCATAGGAGCAGTTCTGGACACTGTCAGAGGAAAAGCTTTTCTTCCCGCGGACAGAGCGGAACACATTCGATTCCTCATAAGGGACCTGTCGGTGAAGAAGACCGTCCCGGCCAGACTGGTCCTTCGCCTGCTCGGACACATGGCTGCAGCCATTGCAACAGTCCCGATGGCAAGGCTCCACATGCGGGTAACCCAGTGGATGCTAAGGGTGCAGTGGGACCAAAGGCAAGACCATCTGCAGCAGCCAGTTCGAATCACGAATGCTGCGGTTCGGGATTGGCAATGGTGGCTAGATCTGGGGAACCTCTCCGTGGGGGTTCCCTTCACAGCGCCGTCTCCGACTGTGACTCTCTCCACAGACGCCTCAGGGCTCGGATGGGGAGCACACTTGGACGGGGTGGGGTCCCAGGGCACATGGACAGCCCAGGAATCTCATCTCCACATCAACATTTTGGAGATTAGGGTGGTTCTGTATGCTCTACAAGCCTTCTAGTCGGAGTTCCACCGGGTACTCTTCTGTTGCAAACAGACAATACTGCGGTGATGTATTACCTCAACAAACGAGGAGGCACTCACTCCTACCCCCTCTGCAGGGAGGCCATGAGAGTGTGGGAGTGGGTAGTACAGCACGGCGCAAACCTAATTGCAGTACACATCCCCGGAGTGGACAATACCGTTGCAGACAGCCTGAGTCGTTCTCAGGCCAGAGTCCATGTGTGGGAACTTCTGCAGGAGGTGGCAGAGGATCTGTTCCACAGATGGGGCACTCCAGAGTTAGACCTTTTCGCGTCCCCATCCAACGCAAAACTGCCCAGTTTTTGCTCGCTAGATCCAGGGCCTGGTGTTTTCTGGCGAGACGCGTTGTCCCTCTCCTGGGTGGGCAGATTCCTCTATGCCTTCCCTCCTTTCCCGTTGATCCAGAGAGTTCTCCCAAAACTTCGCAGGGAGCAGGCAACGCTTATTTTGATAGCACCTTTCTGGCCCAGACAAATTTGGTTCCCGCTTCCGCATCAGTTATCTCGGGAACCTCCACTTCCTTTGCCAATCAGCTCCCATCTGCTGTCGCAGGAGGAGGGTTCATTAGTCCATCCGGACTTGCGTTCATTGAACCTGCACGCTTGGCTCCTAGAGACATGGCCATGATGAGACACGGGGGTCTCGCAAAAGGTGGCAGATGTACTTTCTGCCGCCAGAAAACCGGCAACACAAGCAACATACGCCATGAAATGGTGCAGATTTTGCTTGTGGGCTCAAGCGCGCAGTTTCTCGCCATTTGAATGTCCCGAAAAGCTGATCCTGGATTACCTGCTTTCAATTTTTCAGTCCGGACTGGCTTACTCCTCGATTAAGGTGCATCTTTGCGCAATTTCGGCTTACCATGCCCCCATAGGCCATCGGATGGTGGCCCAATTGGACACTACTCGTGCCTTTTTAAGGGGAGTCCTCCACCTTAGGCCGCCTATCAAGGACCCGGTCCCCCCTGGGACTTGCCCTTTGTCCTAGAGCAGCTTATGCTGCCACCTTTTGAACCAGCCGCGGATTGCGAGCTACGTTTTCTGTCGTGGAAAACGTTATTTTTAGTCGCAGTTACTTCAGAGAGAAGGATCTCCGAATTGCATGCATGCACTGATGTGCAAAGAGCCTTATTTAGTTTTCCATCAGGACAGGGTATCCCTGAGGACTAACCCAAAGTTTCTGCCTAAGGTGGTTTCAGCACTCACCCTTAATCAGGATATCGACTTACCAGTGTATTTTCCCAAGTACACCAACCGAGGAGAAGCATTGCTTCACACCCTTGAAGTACACAGGTGCATCAGTTAACTGAACTGAATGGGTATCTGAACAGTTATTTAGGTGTAAATCTCAGGTGATTGAAAGGACTTAACTGTTGTGAGGTTTAAATTACTTGTAGAAAGATCTAGTAAGTAGGGGGGAGTGGCTTAGGTAGAAGGAAGCTACATTTAAAGACTGCCTTAGAAAGATTCTGCTAATAGCTTGGCAGAAGACACCAGGAGAAAGGACTGCTGTGTGACTGAACTTCTCTGCTGGGACTATATTGCCCTCCTTCCCCCCAGCCAAAGCTAGTTCTATTTTTATAGGCACAGGATTTGACTGACAACAGGAACTTCCTGTTTGGGAGCAGGAAGTGAGTGATCACAGAACCACCAAAGACCCACCATCCTAGAAGGGCAAGAGTAGCTCTCCAGCCCCCTCTAGCTGCTGGAGGTCTGCCTCTGAGCAAGTAACTGGTCTACTGAGAAATAAAGGATGTTCTTGTCTCAGAACAGGACAATCAGGAGCTTAAAGGGACACAGGCAGAAAGTAAGAGAGAGAGAAAAAAAAACAGAGGAAAGAGTAAGGATTGCAAACAGTTAAGGGCAGAAATAAGACACGATTGATGGTGCAGTAGTGGCTGTGGAGCAGCAGTCTTCCGGGAGACGTTCTGGAGGATGCGTGTTGTCCCATCTGCAGGCACCTCTCTGGGCTGAGGGAGGAGGTTGCTCATCTACAGGCTGAGTTGGCCAGGATTTGGGACCTCCTTCCATCCAGGGACCACCAGTGCCCTGCGCTGCCTCAGAGGTTAACAAAGAGAGAGGAGTGGTTGACCACAGTGGGCCTCAGGGAGGGTGAGGGTGGTGGAACAGAGGCATCCTTCCAGTTGTACCCTTCCACACCCTATGCCATTCTGGCAAAGTGTGGTTCTCTCATGGAGGCACCCACAGTGGAGACCAAGGAGGATGTTGGGAACCTCCCAAAGGAGACCCACAGGAGGGTGGCAGGGGACCCTGCAGGGAAGGAAACAACTCCTGGTGGGGACTCCATTGTTAGGAAGGTAGAACTGGGGAGGAAGGGAGAGGGAGGTGAGGTGCCTGCCTGGCCATGGCTTGAGGGACAGGGAGCAAACCTCAGGATTGCCAGAGCAGCTGCACAGGGAGGGAGCTTAGATGTCATTGTCCACCTAGGGACAAATGACCTGGCTAAGAGAGGGATTAGAGAAGTGCAGGAAGAGTTTATGGAATTGGATGGGCCTTAGTCAAGTAGCACGCACGTAACCTTCTCGGAGGTGCTGCCCATCTATGGCATAGAGAGGCTAGGGTGTTACGCACCATGGGATTCAATCAGTGGTTGAAAAACTGGTGTGGAGCTCAGGGATTTGGCTTCATTGGGGATTGGGGGTCCACCTGGAGTGATGCAAGCCTATATTGGCATGATGGGCTGCATCTGTCCACCAGGATCCTAGGTGATAGGTTTAAATGCTTCATTGGCAAGCTTTTAAACTAGCCAAGGGGGGAGGCACTGGAAAGGAGCAGGGAAATCCTAGTCCCCCAAATAATCACTGTAGTAAGTGCAAACACCAACATAGAGGTGTCGATGGGGAGAAGGGCAGGGTAAATGGAGAAAGTGACAAAGGCAAGAAGGACAGGGATGGGGCAAAAGGGAGTAAGGCCATCAGGAAGTGGAGGGTAATGAGTACCAATGCTCAGAGTCTGGGCAACAAGCCCCTGAGCTGGTGGCCTTGATGGAAGAGGGATGCCTGGATATCATAGCAGTCACAGAAACATGGTACACAGAGAACCATGACTGGATGTTAACATACCAGGGTACATAACCTACAGGAGAGAACAGGCAGGGGAGAAGAGGGGAGGAGAGCTCTCTGTAAAGGAAGGGATAAAAGCAACTGAACAAAGGAGTAAACAGGAGGAGAGGAGGCACTGTGGGTCACCTTGGAGACTGGAAAGGGCACCACAATCCGCACAGGGTTGTGTGCAGACCCCATGTCAGGGGGGGAATGGACAAGGATATGATAGAAGGCATTCTAGAATGGCAGAGAAAGGGGAGATACTGTTGATGGGAGACCTGAATATGCGGATGTTAACTGGAGCACATTTGCTGCAGCCACATCCAAGAGCAGGCCATTCTTGATGCCCTACAGGTGGCAGGCATTAGACAGCTAGTTTCAGAACCCACTCGTGAGGGAGCAGTCTTAGACCTCGACTCTCAAACGGGGCAGTGAGAGGATCTCTGATCTAGAAGTGGGTTGCCATCTGGGGACAAGTGACCATCAAACAGTGTGGTTCATCATTAAACTCAGCTACAGAGTCAAGCCATACAAAAGTGAGGGTACTGGACTTTGGAGGGCTGACTTTGGCAAGATGGAGAGTGCCTCAGAAAAGCACTAGCAAACAGGCTAGAAGGAGGTGTGGAGCACCAATGGGAATCATCAAACTGCCATCACAGAGGCATCAAGCTTTTGTGTGAAGCAAATAAACAAATCAAATGAAAGAAAAAGCCACTATGGTTCTCAAGAGGTGGCTGTGAAAGTCAGGAAGAAAAAGATAGCATTCCGGAAGTATAAGGAAACACAGAAGAAGCAGGACAGAGAGCTGTACCAGTTAAGGCAGAAGGAAGAGGAGGGAAGTCAGAATAGCAAAGGCCCAAACTGAGGAAAAGATCGCCAACCTCAGTTAAGAAGGGGATAAAACCTTTATAGGTACATCAGCAGAGTAGAAAGACAAAGGAAGGGATAGTGAGGCTGAAAGAATGAACGGTGGGTGGGCAGAGGGGACAGTGAAAAGCAGGGATACTGAACGAATAATTCTGCTCAGTATTCACAAAAGAGGAGGGGAAGTGCCTAATCCAACTAACAGAAGCACTCTTGATAGGGGGTCGATCCCAGTCCTTTCACAGAAGAAAGGGTTCTGCAAGAACTCCTAAAACTGAAGGTGGACAAAGCAATGGGTCCTGATGAATTCACCCCAGAATTCTAAAAAGAATTAAGGGAGGAACTAGTGAAACCACTGGCTACTCTTTTAATAAATCATGGGAGGATGGTGTGGTACCCGAGGACTGGAGGAAGGCGGATGTGATTCCCTTCACAAAAGTGGGACCAAGACAGAGGCAGGAACTACGGACCTGTCAGTCTGACCTCTGTGGTAGGGAAAGTGATGGAGTCACTCTGAAGGAAAGAATAGTTGAGTACCTAGAGGCCAGTGGAGCACAGGACCCAAGGCAGCATGGGTTCACAGCGAGAAGGTTATGTCAGACCAATCTAATAGATTTCTTTGACTGGGTGACCAAAGTAGTAGACCAGGAGGGCTGTGACATGGCCTACCTAGACTTTTAGCAAGGCATTTGACACAGTCCCACACAAAAGATTAATAGTCAAATTAACCAGCCTGGGAGTGGGTCCCAGGGTGGTAGCCTGCAAAACATTGGCTGCACAACAGGACACAAAAGGTAATTGTAAATGGAGTCCACTCTGAAGAAAGAGGGGTTACTAGTGGGGTACCGCAGGGTTCAGTATTGGGTCCAGTCCTTTTTAATGTCTCCATCAGTGACATTGCAGAGGGACTGGAAGGAAAAGTATGACTTTTTGCAGATGACACAAAGATCTGCAACAGGGTTGATACACAAGGAGGCGTGGAAAGGATGAAAAGGGACTGGGCAAGGTTGGAGGAATGGTCAGAAGTATGGCAGCTAGGATTCAATGCAAAGAAGTGCAAAATAATGCACCTGGGAAACAAAACCCAGGGAAGAATACACAATGGGTGGGAGGTAGTAACAACAACAAAGGAAAGGGACCTGGGGTAATCATATCAGATGACCTTAAGGTTAGCAATCAATGTGAGAAGGCAGTAGGAGGGCTGGGGTATACTGGGATGTATAGGAGAGGCATCAGCAGCAGAAAACAGGAAGTTGTTATCCCTCTGTACAGACAGTTGGTGAGACCCCACCTGGAGTACTGTGTCCAGTTCTGGAGACCTCATCTCCGCAAGGACATAGACAGGATAGAGGTAGTCCAGAGGAGTGCAACTAAAATGGTGCAGGGTCTGCAAGAGAGGTCGTATGAGGAGAGACTAAAGGAGCTTAATATGTATACCCTTGAGGAAAGAAGGAAGAGGGGGGACATGATAGAAACTTTTAAGTACCTCAGTGGAATCAACAAAGTCCAAGAGGGTAGCATCTTTCAGAAAAGACTTACAAGAACAAGGGGACACAATTTAAAGATAGAAGGAGGGCGGTTCAGGGGCAATGTGAGAAGTATTATTTCACAGAGAGGGTAGTGGATGCATGGAAGAGCCTTCCTGAGGAGGTTGTGGGGTCTAAAACTGTGGGAGATTTCAAGAATGCATGGGACAGACATAAGGCAATTCTTGTGGGGGGTAGGAAGAAATAGGCTGTTGGTTAACTAGGATCTGCAGCCTATCCTGTAGGTAGGGAAATGGGCAGACTAGATGGGCCTAGCGGTCCTTATCTGCCGTCAAAGTCTATGTTTCTATATATTATCTGACCAGAACCAAACCGTATTGAAAATCGGATCAACTGTTTGTCTCCTTTGCTGAGAGAATGAAAGGAGCTCCTGTTTCTAAACAGTCTCTCTTGCATTGGCTCATCCAGTGTATCTCTTTCTGTTATGACAAACATAACAAACCCTTACCAGGTGTGGTCAAGGGTCACTCCACGAGAGGAGTGGCCACTTCCTTTACAGCTAAGGAATGTCTCTACCCCTCCAGCCATTTGCTTTCACGTACTTGGATTCGGTGCATACTTTATTAGGCATTACAGCCTGGACATCGGATCGAGGCGAAGAGCAGGTTTCGCCCAGCTGGCCTTCAGGGACTCTGTCTTAGGCTCCGAGTAGGGTTATGGTCCCTACCTTTTCTCCTCCCTGTGGCATAAGATTGCCGCTATTGCTTGGGAATCAGTCCTAATGGTGTAACCTGCTGTAAGAGCTGTATCTGGAAGTAAGATAGTACAGTTACGTAAGAACTTACCGTAACAGTAGATCTTCGAGAACAGCTCTTGCATCAGGTACTTTCCCGCCCACCATCCCCCTTCTTGTGGAGGTAGGTCATAGCCCAACACCCATCATATGAGATGGGATATTCTGTTTTTTAGTCTTGACCTTCTGATGGCGGATCCTCGATCTCCTCTTCTGATGTCATCCAGCAGCCGGGAGTCTCTGGCGGGAGAACCTGAGGATTGTGGGGGGACCACCTCATTATGTACTACGCCTGACATCGGGGGCAAGACCGACATCGGAGGTGGTCCCCGCTGAAGACTGCTAGCTGGAAAATTTCCGTGGGGTCCTGGCGCCTGACGGCTTCAGTCCTAATTGTGTAACCTGCTGCAAGAGCTGTTCTCGAAGATCTACTGTTACGGTAAGTTCTTACGTAACTGTACTTTTTATACTGTTTTTTTATCTTTATTTTTCAGTTCAAATACCTGTCTGCGGTACAGTAAGTGTTGTAGGTAGTGGCCTGTACTTTAGTTACTGTATATTTCTGTTTATTTCTATGTGGAAATTGTAAAGTCTGTCAATCGGTCCGGTTAGGAACCGATTGTATTCCTTTAGTTTATTCTTTAATTTCTTAGTGTGAGGTACTGGTCCCTATCTGTTTCAAAAAAACTTTATTTTAGACATTTTTTACACAGCCCGTAACACGGTTGGTAACCGATAGGAGTGTCTTGCCTGGCTTTTAAGCTGTTAAAGGGTAAGTGATTAGGATGGATACATCTGAGAAACCCAAGAGAAAAACTGGGCCCACTGGGTTTCAACACTGTAGTGAGTGTGGGGATGGATGCCTTTGCTAAGGCAGACCCTCACACCACCTGTGTTTATTGTCTGGGTTTGACCTCCTCAATTCAGACTGCCAAATCTGCAAATATTTGCCGAAGGCCACCCTGGACAAGAGATTGGGTAGGCTTAGGGAAAAGGAGGCTGAGAAGTCCAGTGATCCAGATGGCCAGTCCGGTTCGGTTCTGACCAAACCTGAGGGTGTGCCCACTGACCTGGGCGATATTTCCTTGGGCAAAAGGAGAGCTGATCCTGAGGGGTCGGTTCCGTCCGAGAAAGAAAAAATCATCCCGTTTGGATTCAGAACCATTACGACCAACTGCCGTAGAGATGGCCACAGCAATTAGTACTGTGGAATCGCTCCATTTGGTTCCGTCCGATCTGGTGCCTCCTGGTAGGCAGTCGGTTCCTCTGGTTCCGGAATATTGTCTGGATGATTATTATGAACTGGATTTGGAAGGGGAAGAAGGGTATGATGAAGATGATGGTGTTGTGGAAGGTCTGGATAAGCCCATTGAATCGGACATCTTCCCAGACAGGCCTTCTAATATTTCCCCTCCTGGGCTTTCTGAGTCCCCATCCCACTATATGTTCTCCAAAAAAGTGGCAGAGACTCTCCAGCTCCCTCTGGTTGAAGCTGTTGAGGAACAAGAAGAGTCTGTCTTTGTAGAAATGAAGGACATCCCAGAGTCCAAGAGGCTGTCTATTCCCCTCCATAAATCTCTTGGGAAACTGACACAACAGATTCTCCAAACACCAAGTTCTTTACCTCCTGTGGACTAGAGAATGGACAGGTGGTATATGCTGTTGGGCTCAGGTACGGAGTTCTTACTCCAACAATGCAGCCATGTTGGGGTCATGCAGGCTGCAGCCTGTGACAAGGCTAATATACCCTTGGCTTCACACACCCCAGATAAACGCTGTAGGAAGGTGGATGCTATGGCCAAAAAACAGTGCTTGGCATCCTCCTTGGGACTCAGGCAGGCAAACTATATAGCCTACACAGCCAGATGCCAGAAGTCCAGATGGGATACTGTGCTGGAATTGGCTAAACAGTCTCCCCCCCCCCCCAATAGCCAAAGAGCTGGAGGAGGTGGCTGCTGATGGGATTTAGGCATCTAAGATCCAGTTTCATGCTGCTGTGGACTCAAATGATGTGTCATCATGAGTCATGGCTATAACCGTGTTTCTTCGGAGATTTGCTTGGCTCAGATGTACTAGCCTCTCATAGGACACTCAGGCTAAGGGCATGGATTTCCCTCTGGTGGGTAATTCTCTGTTTGGGGAGCAGGCAGAGAATTACATGAAAAAGATGGATGAGTACAGGACCACCTATAGGAGTGCACAGGCCAAGGAAAGGCAGACAACTCCTTAGAAACAGCAGTCTAGGGGCAGGGCCAAGTCTTTCTACCAGGCACAGGCCTCCTATCCTTTTCCTCAGAGGGGGTTCTTCAGAGGGAGAGGCAGAAGGGGGATGAGCAGGGCTGCATCCTCCTCCCAGTCTAAGGCTCCTGCCAAGCAGACACCCTGATGTGTCAGCCCAGGTCGACTCCCCTATTTCAGTTGGAGGCAGGCTGGCTTACGACTTCCAGGCCTGGGAGTCTGTTACCTCAGACCAGTGGGTCCTGAAGGTAGTAAGCCAGGGACTGGCCCTCAGCTTCAAAAAATGTCCAAAACTGAAGGTCAGATCTTTTCCACCTGCAAACATCTCCGAAACCATTACCCTAGAGACAGAGGCTTCCTCTCTGCTGGCTTTCAGAGCCATAGAGAGAGTTCCTACTCCACACAGAGGCAAGGGTCTATATTCCAGATATTTCCTTTCCTCAAAAGAAAGGGGATTGGCGGCCCATCCCAGACCTAAGGTACCTTTAACAAGAACCACGTCAAGCCAAGATTCAAAATGGTGACTCTGGGAGTAATT
Source organism: Neoceratodus forsteri (assembly GCA_016271365.2). Taxonomy (NCBI): domain Eukaryota; kingdom Metazoa; phylum Chordata; order Ceratodontiformes; family Ceratodontidae; genus Neoceratodus; species Neoceratodus forsteri. The sequence continues at coordinate 1,280,694,770 of CM028131.1, read as the reverse complement.
CTTCCCCCTCTAAGGCCAGGGGATTGGTTGGCCTCCCAAGACCTCAAGGATGCCTATTTTCACATTCCCATCAGGTGCTCCCACAGAAAGTACCTCAGGTTTGGATTGCTTTCAGGCCGTTATCAGTTCAGAGCAATGCCCTTCGGGCTTACATCAGCTCCAAGGGTGTTCACAAAATGCCTAGCAGTAGTAGTGGTGTAACCCCTAGATGGCGCTATCCCAGGGGCTACTACCCCTGCCTGATTTGCCACTAACAGGTTGAGGGGCTGGATCCGATGGCGGGTGCCTCCACCCAGAGGTCAGGGTTTGCAATAGTTAAACTAACTTGGTCACAGCCCTCTGGGACACTGCAACCCCCCTTTCTTCCCACTAGTGGCCCACACAATATATCAGAATTACCTTCACAGTATACACTTACCCCAGGACTGGTTCAGGCACTGGGACCTCCTGTAAAATAAGATACAGTGCAACAATCACAGTACAATACTTTAACATAGACAAATACCTCAGGCAGTATAACTTTGCTGAAACAAGCAGCTCTGATTTATTTAGGGGATATAACAGGGCCAGGGGGAATCAGGTTAATTAGCTTATCACTTTACTCATCTACCTATGGCTCTGTGCACAGGCCTATTCCTACCAGTTACTGTCCCTGGGTACCCAAGCCCTAGTGGCTAGTCCAAACCGTGGCAGCTGGTAGGGGCCCTTTCACACAGAGAAAAGAAAAATTAGTTAAACAGTCAGCAGAACAGTAATTCCATTTGGATTCAATGTGGCAATTCAACAGGGCGCGACCCTGAATTAGTACTCACGACCTCCAAACAAGATAGGGTCCTTCAATGTCAGCAGGGCTACTCTTGAGCTCCACGAGACTCCTCACATTTATATGGCAAACTGCAACAGGCAAAAGTCCTTTAATGGCAGCAGGATTCACTTGAGCTACACAAGCCTCCTCACACATTTATATGGTGAACAGTAACAGGCAAAGTCCTTTAATGGCAGCAGGATTCACCGAGCTACACAAGCCTCCTCACACATTTTATATGGTAAACAGTCACAGGCAAAGTCCTTTAATGGCAGCAGGATTCACTTGAGCTACACAAGCCTCCTCACACATTTATATGGTAAAAGAAAGTACTATACCAGGCAGGCTGCTTCTCTATCCGATCGCAATTACTGCACAATACCGGAGAACACACAGCAGATTCAGTTCCTGACAGACCGAGTGCAATTCAGCAATTTCTCCAGTCTTCTACAGGGTGAGCCTGGTTTCTACTCTTCAGATATCCTTTGATTCTCTTCACAGGCAAGATTCAGTCTAACAAGCAGTTACACAAGCTGCAGACCGAACTCTGGGCCTTACACGCGTTTCCGACTAAAACTGCACAACGAAAAAAGCACAGGGCTCCTTCCTCTTCACTGCCAGAGCTCAACTGAAACTCCAGCAGACAAACCGGCACTTCCTTTGAGTTCCTCCCAGTTCTTGGCTGGATTGGCTGTCACTCACAATAGACTGCCCTGTTGGTCCAAAAAGGCGCCGAAGTCTAAACTACATCTCCCAGAGTCACTGCCCATACAATCCTCCTGTGGCTGGCTCAGATTATGAGTCCAAGTTCTGATTCGTCCAAGGCACCATTTTAAAGCTACCTTAACCCACACTGATTGGTCCAGTTCAAAACTAGAATGGGGAACTAGGCAAACACAGTTCTGACTGCAAAGAAAGCAGGTTAGACAAACTGTAATTTCATTATTACTCTAAATGATTTCTGGCAAACAGTTACATCTTTCAGATAGGTTCCCTTTGCACTCTAGTGACTGCAAAAATGGAGTGAATTGGCAGCAGCTCGAGTGGTACTCAAGCAGAGAAGCACACAGTCCCCCCCCATACAAACTAATTATGTCTGCAAGCAGACAGCTCTTAAAGAGACAGTACCAGAGGCTCTAAAAACACTCACTGATAAATGGCTTAAACGCCAAACACCATTCAGGCTTGGAGCATTCAAGCAAGCTCCTGGAAGTCTTTTGGGAACCCCCATTTGCAGGGGGGTTACAGTGGCCTTTCTCAGGAGACAAAACATCTCCATTTTCCATACCTGGATGACAGGCTCATTGTGGGACAGTCCCAGACCAAGTCAAGTCAGATCTGCAAGTGACACAACAGTTGCTCACTTCCCTGGGGTTTCTCCTCAATGTACCAAAATCAGTTCTCAACCCAGTACAACTCCTGACCTTCATAGCGATAGAGTTGAATACTGTCCAAGCAAAAGCTTTTCTTCCTCTGGCAAGAGTAAAGACCCTTACAGACCTGGCTTCTTCCTTCTTCCTTCTGCCTTCCGGTGTCTCGACCAGCAAGACATTTTCTTTTAACTCCTAGGCCACTTGGCAGCTTCCACTGCAGTGGTAGAGGGAGCCAGATTTCCGATGAGGGACATTCAGTTTTTATCAGAGGACCTTTTGGTCCCAGAAAAAATATCTTCTAACCAACTTGATTCCAGTGACTCAGACTCTGATCCAGGCTTTCCAATGGTGGTTGGATCAGGACAATCTCAGGCAAGGAGTCCCATTCATCAGTCAGACTCATTCAGTGGTACTAACCACAGTTGCTTCTCTTCTGGGCTGGTGGTCTCGTTTTAGGTACCCTCACAGCACAGGGACTGTGGTCCCCTCAGGAGTCTCTTCTTCATTTCAATCTTCTGGAGCTCGGGGCAGTATTCCTGGCTCTCCAAGCTTTCTCGGACTCTGTAAGGAACAAGGTGGTTCAGGTTAGGACTGACAATACCAGCACCATGTGGTACATCAACAAGCAGGGAGGCACTCTGTCTATGGCCTTGTGCACGAAAGCCATGAAAATTTGCTCTCTGATTTATGCCCTGCAGGCATCTCTGATAGCAGTCCATCTACCAGGAAAGAACAATGTGCTAGCAGATGTCCCGAGCAGGATCTCTCAGGCCACCTCGAATGGGCCCTGGACCCCTTCATTTTGAAAGTAGTCTTCTTAAGGTGGGGTACTCCAGAGATGGATCTCTTTGCAGCCCCGGACAATCATCAACTTCCCCTCTTCTCTTGCAGACCTCCAGTCATGGGCGCAATTTCCCTGGATGCTCTGGTTCTGGATTGGATGGGGCAAATACTTTTATGCCTTTCCTCCCTTTGCCCTGTTGTTCAAGGTCCTGGTCAAGATCGGGTCACAACCGTGCAAGGCGATTCAAACAACATGAAGTCTTGCTGTATTCTGACATATTGCAGTGATCCCCAACCTTTAAACTGACCCGGAGAACAAATAGTTAACTTTCTATGCAGAGCATAGAATGCTGAGCTCGGGCTCGGTTGAAGTCTCTGTCTGGAGTGTTTCAAACTTAAACTGTCAGATTCTTTACTCCACCTCACTGAATGGTCGCTCTGGAGATTTCTCCTTCCACTCGGTTCAAAAGTAGGTTAAAGTTTCAGTTTTCATCATTTTTTTAAGCCGAAAAAGTTATCCGCATAGTCTGTTCAGTCTCTGTTTGTGGTGCTGCGAGTACTAGACAGGAATTGTTCTGTTTTTCTGTGTGGAACTTGTAAAAGTGCGGCTTGGTTCGACTGAACCGGCCATTTGATAGTGAAATCTTGTGTTTTGTACTATTACTTAGTGTGTGGTTACCGGTTCTTATTGGTTTTTTAAAAAAAAAAAAAAAAATGTGTTTTTAGTACGTTTTTTCCCAATACGACATGGTTAGGAACCGATATGAGTCTGTGCAAGGGTGCCATAAAAAGGGTAAGTTTGGTTAGATTGGACCATGTCTGAGAAACCCAAGAAAAACGGGCTCACTGGGTTTCAACACTGCAGTGAGTGTGGGGAGGTCTTTGCTAAGGCCGATCCCCACACCACCTGTGTTTATTGTCTGGGGTTTGACCACCTCGATTCAGACTGCCAAATATGTAAAAACTTTCCCAAATCTACCCTTGAGAAGAGATGAGGTCGACTGAGGGAAAAGGAGGCAGGGAAGTCCGCTGACCCGGATGGCCAGCTGGGTTCGATTTCGACCGAACCAGAAGGAGTGCCCTCTGACCAGGGCGATGCTTCTTCGGCCAAAAGGAGAGCCGATTCCGAGGGATCGGTTCCGACAAAAAGAAAACGCAAAGACAAATCGACTGGTTCGGATTCAGAGGTTCAAGTTCCGACCGCCAAAGGGATAGCCAGAGCGATTCAGATTGTGGAATCGCTCCGTCCGGTTCCGACCGATCCGGTTCCTTCTGGCAGGGGTTTGGTTCGGCTGGTTCCCCCAGTTCAAGATTATACCTTTGAAGATTTTTATGAACTGGAATTTGAAGAGGAAGGGGAATTTGAGGATGATGATGATGTAAGTGAGGGTCTGGATGTGCCTGTGGAACCAGACATCTCCCCAGACAGACCTTCATGTATTTCCCCTCCTAAGCTTTGAGTCCCCTTCTCACTTTATGTTTTACAGAAAGGTGGCTGAAACCCTCCAACTTCCTATGGAGGAGGCTGTGGAAGATCAAGAGGAGCCTGATTATGTAGAGATAATGGACATCCCAGAGTCCAGGAGACTGCCTATTCAACTCCATAAATCTTTTGGGAAACACACACAAAAAATCCTTAAGTCTCCTAACACTATACCTCCTGTGGACAGAAGAATGGACAAGAGGTATACACTTTCAGGCTCAGACACGGAGTTCTTATATCAGCAGTGCAGCCATGTTGGGGTAGGGCAGGCTGCTGCCTGTGACAAGGCAAATATTCCCTTGGCTTCACACCCCCCTGACAAGGACTCTAGGAAGATTGATGCCATGGCAAAGAAGCAGTACATGGCATCTTCTTTGGGACTCAAGCAGGTGAATTACATGGCCTATACAGCCAGGTACCAGAAGTCCAGGTGGGACACTGTACTGGCACTGGCTAAACAGGCCTCCCCCCAGCTAGCCAAGGAGCTGGAGGCGGTGGCTACAGATGGGATTGAGGCATCTGAGATTCGGTTTCATGCTGCTGTGGACTCTAATGATGTGTCATCAAGAGTCATGGCTACATCTGTGGCTCTTCAGAGGATGGCTTGGCTCAGATGTACTAGCCTCTCGCAGGACACCCAGGCTAAGGCCATGGATTTTCCTGTAGTGCGTAATTCTCTGTTTGGGGAGCAGACAGAGAATTACATGAAGAAAATGGATGAGTACAGGACCACTTACAGGAGTGCTCAGGCCAAGGAAAGGCAGGCAACTCCTCAAAGGCAGCAGTCTAGGGGCAGGGGCAGGCCTTTTCAAATGTCTTTTTACCAAGCACAGGCCTCTTCTTCCTTTTCTCAGAGGGGGTTCTTCAGAGGGAGAGGCAGAAGGGGGATGAGCAGGGCTGCATCCACCCCTCAGCCTAAAGCCCCAGCCAAGCAGACACCCTGATGGGTCTGCCCGGGTCAACTCTCCTATTACAGTAGGTGGCAGGCTGGCTTACTTTGTCCAGGACTGGATGTCTGTTACATCAGACAAGTGGGTCCTGGAAGTAGTAAGCCAGGGACTGGTTCTCAGCTTCAAAAAAATTCCAAAGATGAGAGCCAGATCTTTTCCACCTGAAAATCTCTCGGAAACCCTTGCCCTAGAAGAAAAAATTACTCACCTTAGTAATGTTGTTTCTTCTAATGGAGTCTTGCTATATTATAGACATTAGCAGTTTGTTCCAGCTCTAGAACTGCCCCGGAGTGAAATGGTTAAAACCATTCCAAAATAGAATTTTGGCAAGAGAGCAGCTCTATCTGTGTCATTTCAAACTTGAACTGTCAGATCTTCTGAGCCAAACTCACTAAGGTCTGTGTGGAAGCTGTAACCTACACTAGCCAAATGGCTACCTAAATAATAACAACCATTGATGGTCCCAACACCCAAGACTCAAGTCAGGGGACCAGAAATACTAACACCATTCTAATAATATGAAAATGGAACATAAGTATAATAAAACACACACACGCGTACACATACACACCCCTAAAGTCCCAAAGGGGACAAAATGCTAACAGGACATAAGTAGTGCCCACACTAAGTTGCCCGCACCCCACCAAGTAGAGGTTCTGAGAGGGGCAGGTTGGGGGGGAGGTCTATAATATAGCAAGACTCCATTAGAAGAAACAACATTACTAAGGTGAGTAATTTTTCTTCAAACAACATGAAGTCTTGCTATATTATAGACATTAGCAGAATACAGCAGTACCTCCATGGAGGAGGGGCAGAACCTACTTGGGGAATAGGCTCTGAAGAACAGCTGTGCCAAACCGAGCATCTCTCTGGCCTGGACATCCAGGGAGTAATGCTTGGTAAAAGTGCGACTGCTTTCCAAGTAGCAGCCTGGCAAATCTCTAATAAAGGGATATCTCTGGCAGCAGCTAGAGACGCAGCTGTACCCCTGGTAGAATGAGCTCAAACTGGGGGCCTGCCCACTTTCTGATAACAAAATTGGATACAAGGACAATCCACCTGGCTATTGATCTCTTAGTGGCAGGTTTGCCTTTCCCAACTTCACCATAGGTAAGGAAAAGTTGGGCCAGTTCAGAACCTGTGACCTTTGAGTCGCTCTATATAATAACTAAGAGCTCTCTTAACATCCAGGCTGTGCAACCTCCTATCACCGAAGAGGAGTGATCAGTGAAAAATACTGGAAGGGAGATAGATTGATTAAGATGGAAATCTGAAACCACCTTAGGCAAACTTCTATTAGTCCTAAGGACTACCTTATCCCTGTGGAAAGAAATAAAGTCAGTCTCCACTGACAAGGCTTGCAATTCACTTATCGTCTGGCAGAAGTGATAGCCACTAGAAAACAGTTTTCCAAGTTAGGTACTTAAGCTCTGCAGAAGACAGAGGTTCAAAGGGGTTGCATTAACTGGGCAATGCAAACATTAAGGTCCCCAAGCAGGGGCGGTTCCCGAAAAGGAGGATTAGTATGAGTAATCCTTAAAAACTTGGAAAACACAGGATGAGAGGAAAGAGCGGGATGACTTTCCTGTCTGACACAAAAGCAGACACAGCTGCCAGATGAACTCTCAGGGTAGCTGGTCTGAGACCCAAGGAATTAAGATGTACCATGTAATCTAACAAAATGGGCAATTCAGCAGATTCTGGGAAATATTTTCCCAACACACCAAATGGAAAACCTTTTCCATTTAGAACTATAAGTAGCCCTAGTGGAAGGCTTTCTGGAAGCCTTTAGGATCTCAAGAACACCCTGAGAGAGGTGTAAATCAGCAGACTCTAACTCCTCAAGAGCCAGGCCTTGAGGTTGAGGGATTTGAGG